>JARVGP010000614.1:0-18719 GCA_029876185.1 Mansonella ozzardi | reverse complement strand
ACAAAACGTGCAAACTTGGAATAATTATGAATGATATGACAAAACGTGCAAACTTGGAATAATTAGAATGATATGACAAAACGTGCAAACTTGGAATAATTATGAATGATATGACAAAACGTGCAAACTTGGAATAATTATGAATGATATGATGAGACTTGAAGAGTTACAAATTGTCAACATTTCAAAAAAAAAAATCATTTGGAAAATTATGAAAAACTTTAGACAATGTCATTTTACATGTAATATGCGGCGAAATGAATACCATAATAATCATGCTTTTATCATATCATAAGAATTAAGAAAGATAAAAATAAAGTGACATGGTTGAAAATAGTGAAATATTAGATGCATTACTAACCATCTTACTACAAAACAATAATCCATTAAGAAAATGCTTAATGATCTTTCTTATGCTTAATATCCACCTATTTGCTCTTGTTTTAAAAACACTGACTGAAACAAAGTCCGACAATATTATGGCATTATCACTTTTTAGAAAGCAACAGAATCCAGATCTAAAGTGAAAAAAACATAAAGTTTGACCTTTTTCCCAAAGCATTGTACTTCGTTAATACTTTCGCATCTCATTCCGTTTGGCAAATGAATGGATGAGTTTCATTCGATTCTTTATTAAATTACGCAAGCAAGCGGGATAATAGCACTCATTAAAATTTACATTTAAACACTACCTTAACGCTTAATAATTAAACGAATTTCCTTCACTACAGAAAAACGGAATGAATAAAATTTATCTCTTCCTTTTGTTGGTGATAAACTTATCGAATAAATGCTAAGATTTAAAACGAAAAAAAAGATCTAATATTAAATTCTTATGTATACTGGCCTTATGTGAAATATTCTAGTTTGATCAACTCATACCTTATAAGTTACTATCGAAAAAAGGATAAACGATCATATTTATACGAGCATTATGTCATAAAACATTCCCATACTTGTACCAAAAAATTCCATTGCATTTATGATATTACCTCTATTGATTTCATTATATGCTATAAAAACAATTCAAATATAAATATTTTAATCGTCGTCATCAATCAATAATAAAAATCAACACGAAAACTAATGCAAAAGTCAATAATGATAGGCAGTAAATTGATAAAAATAATATTTCGTCGCAAACTTTAAGTAGCATCAATGACAAACAAATTTATCGCATCCCTTATTTGTTTTAGCACAGAAAATTTTGTAAACAGAGAATAACCACGCTATTTTGATCATAAACTTCGAAAACAATATTTGTCATTCGTTTTAAAGAACAATTTGACAAAACCATAAGTATTCCTTGAAACAATCGAATAAATAATATAATTTAAACAATATACACCACTGACAGTTGCCCTTGGTAATATTTGAAAAAGCCAAAGAAGCACGCTTCATTGCTTCTTCCCTCTCTCATTCTCTCTTTTGGCAACAGACTGATAATTGGCCAAGTTTCATGAATCGATTTTTAAGCCTGATGGATTATTTCTTTTGATTTATAAACATTCGCCTTCCCCAAAAGTTCACAAAAACCATATTAATAACCAACAACTTTCGAACAATTCAAACAGCAGTTGGTGCTCTACTTTTTGGAAAAAAATCGGGATATATATCATTTTCTCTTTTCGATGCGCCTCGTAGCAAATCGTCTGCAAAAAGTTATTTTAACCATAAACAATAGTTTAAACAACACATAATTAATTACAAGTACTAATTTAGACATATCTAAGCACTATTCGTTTGTTCATTTAAATTTCCAATCAAAAATCGGAATTTCTTGCTGTTTAACCTAAATTCCATAGATTCCAGCTTTTTAATATGAATTATTTTAAAAGGTGGTAATAATGTGGGGTGCAATTCTATATACTCTAATAGCATCCAGCATTATTGATGTGAATTATAATAGTGCATAATGAAATTACATTACCATAAATTATTTCATTCGTCACTGTAGAGTAATATAAAATGGCAAAAGTGAAAGTAATAATAATAGTATGAAAATTTTATAAAACTGATAAAGATATAAGAACAACAGCAAAGATATAACGACAGCGAAAGTATTCGGTCAAGATAATAAGTATTTAATGAAATAACAAGTGTGACTTCAAATAGAATATATTCAAGTATTGCATATCTTGCATGCTGTTTTATTAATTTTTCGCAAAAATATTAGAAGAAAAAAGTTTCAAAGTTTATAGCAACAAATAAAAAAAAAACAAAGTGGCGATGAAGACCTAAGATGCAAGATAAATGAAAGACAAAAAGAGAAGATAGCAAATCCGAAGACTAAAGCAGAGAAGAGAAATCAATTACCTACGAATTCGCTCAAGCTTTTACTCATTTTCATGTTGCATACGTTTAAACGTAATGCTGCGGCTTCATGTTCGCCAGCATCATATAGACTTTTATCTGCGTCATTTGTTATGACAGATTTGCATGATACTTCTTTACAATCCCCTGTAAATTACAGTATGGATACATCCCCTTTAAACTGCAATATTTAATGAAAATGGTTCCAGAAAATCCATTAAATTATTCTTGCAATTCCAAAGTCACAGTTGCTTTTTTTATTTTCTTTGTTTTTTTCCACTTTTTTCACTTTTTTTTTTTAAGTTTTTTTACAAAATCAATTTGAGTTTCAGTATAGGCAAAAAAAAAACTATAGTATATGATCGAAAAAGCCAACAATATCTGCTTTTCTGCAAACTAGGACAAAAAAAATAATTAAATGGAAATAAAATGAGAAGATACTTTAAACTGATAAAACAGGAGAAAACATATAGCTTACGGATAGAAGATTCTCTATTTCGATGCAAGGTGTCCATTGGGAATGAAAACAGGTCAAACTTTCCGCTACTGTCGGCCATTACAGGCGCTTGAACTATGCGTTCACTGATATCCGAGTGAATCTGGGATTAAATAAATTGAAGTGAACTTCAACTTCTTTAAATTAACTGTTAATTCACCTGGTTTAGATTATATGCAATTTTGTGGCTTCAGAAGCAGTACAATTCTTATGATTGAGCTAGAAATGAATAGATACCCAGAAAAAATCCACAAAATTAAAAGTTGAGCAGATACATGGTTGGTACTATTGCTAATGAAGAATTTCAAAGCAACCTCTTAAAATAATTATACCTGCTGAAAAGAACGCTTTTTTCCATTTCCATGTTCTGAATTTGCACCAGAAGATGAGGATTTCATGAAAGGTTCAATGGCGTCGAACAGCTGATTGACATTCATTGATTCTGGCAAATGGGTAAGGAAATGAACTATGGCATCAAAATCGTTCATCTCTTTCAGCTTACACTCATACAAATGCATGATACCTATAATGTCACCAAAGTATGATTGATTTGTAGTAAATTCAAGAGTTTTAAAAAATTTACTTGTCAATTTCTCAACCCTAGTTCCTTTGACTAGAAAATAAAGTTTACAAAAAATTGTCAGCGGTTTGTAACTAAATACAAATTATATAATAACTGCCTTGAAAATAGTTATAATCGAGTCTGCAATATGCATTTGCTGGCATTATCGACTAAAGAACATGCAAAACATAAAAAAACTGACAGTGAACGAAGAAAAAATTTTGGCAATCTTAAACTGATCAACGTTGGCAAAGATATCAGTAATGCCACCATAAAACGTTACGTCAAACGAAAAAAAGGCAATTAACCGATAGCAGTAATAAAGATGAACTGTTCACCATCCCGCAAAAATACATCCCAAATACGACAGCAAACATCAAATGGTAGCGATTTTGCATAAAGCGTATAAACCCTGAAAAAATTATGATTAGTAACCAGCATTCTAAACTAATATTGCTTAAAAAAGTTTTCGTCAAAAGTCAGATATCAAGAAAACATTTCAAATATGGACTGAATGCGGTTTAATTACAATTAAAAGAGTAGAACTATTAGAAACAATAACTCACCACTCAATCAAATACATGTCGGGACGAATGTCGAGCACATCGAAGTGATGGTGCAGTTTCGGTAGTTCCTGCTCAAAGTACTGGTCATAAGCAATAAAATAAACCGTCATTTGAGGTTGTCGTAGTCCAAAAAATGCCAACTTTAAATAAATCTTTTAAATAAAAAAATTCTCATCCTTAAATGGTTTTCATTAAAAATTTTCTTTGATAGAATACGAAGGAAGTATTTCTTAAACAGTTAATAGCTTGTTATCGCAAGCATGTGAATAGGCAAATGCATAAAAATAGCATGAAGAATCAGGATTGTCAGAATTTATTTTAAAGGATTTACAAACAGCAAAAGTACCATTAGTGGCCGATTAAGCAGATTGGCAAATGCCTGAAATGATTGGTATGGTTGATGCATTTGAAGGAGAAGCATACCGCCAAGAAAACACATCGACTGGACATAACCAATATCCGGACGGTAGCATACGTAGGCACCTAATAAATCCAAAAGCAACTTTTCATATGGTCCACCCTATAAAAAGCTAGATCATTCACTAAACGGTACATCAAATTCCAAAATCCTGTTAACATCCTTTTTCAATGTTATTTTTTTCAAAAAAAGAAAAAAAATAAGGAGAAAACAAACTTTTTGGAAGAAACCCAAATGTGGAAATGTCCGAGAAACATCGAGATGAATCAACTCAAGCGTACCTTCACGTCCAATCGGCCTTCCCATATCACTGCTTACTAGAAAATCTATTACTGAATAGCTCCTTGCAAATCATCAAGATTAAAAATTAGATTCAAAAAAACTTTGAATAACCTTTTGGGAAAACAGATGGTATAAATCGCTGATCGACATCTAAAAAGCCAGTAGTTGAGGAATCACAAGCACCATAATGTACTGTCATAGTTGCAGCAAAAACATGTTGTCTTGCTCGAGTAACACAAATTTCGTACAATTCTATAAAATTACTTGTTTAACAGTTCGTCAGTAAACGCCGTAAGCAACCCTAAAAATTAAGATAATTCCAAAAATAATTTTCACCTGATGTTAAATTTAACTCATTCCCAATAGCCAGAGACCAAACATAACCACGTACTTTTGATGGTATGCCACGCCACCACATGTCACGGCAATATTTGCTGTCTTTCCTATAAGCAAATGAGACATTTCTCGGAACTGAAACACTATAATTATGGATCACTATATATTACACACCATTTCTAATAACTTCCGTTCACACTTGAGCAAATGGTATGAACTTAAATCATTCGAAAAAGAAATAAAAACTCATAAAACGAAAAGTTCTGGCTAGTAAGCCAAATTTTCCAAGCGCAAAAGATAATTCACTACTTTAGAGAACTATCTCTTCAGTGGATAACAAAATCTCACAGTATCCAGCCTACTTTACGTAAAATAAACAAAAAAAAAGCATACATATTTTCCCAATTAGGCAATATTCGACTGCACCACACCGCAGTTGCGGCAGCTGTTTCATCCTCCTCTTTTCGTTTCATTTCCAGCAGTTGTTGCCGTTGACGAACACGTCTAGCTTCTTGACGTTTAGTTGCTTCGATAAGTGCCAAATATTGCGCTTCATGACGTTTTTGTTCTGCTACTGATTTTGCTGGCAGAGTACTGCAACAAGATGGGATTCCGAACCCAATTTATTTCAACAATATTTTCCGAAAGTTCTTATGTAGTTCATCTGAATTGTTTTTTTTTTTTCGCTTTTAGCTTCTTTAATTCGTAAGAAATCCTACTCAGGTTGAAAAACAATAATTTTCAATAGTAAATATTCAGAGAAAAAAAAAGTGCTGCTTTTAGTTATAATAACAAATTCAAATAAATAATAATAAATATTCAGACACTGAATTATAATCAATAGATTGATAATTTTCAGTTGAACTTCTTTTGAAATCCACAAATAACTATGTCTCCACTTTTTTTATACAGTCGATTACTACCAGATGATACGATGCAATGGACGGTAGGATAATTTCATTGATCTTATCGATGATTTCTCAACTGAATTTTGGCGCAATCTTTACGTAAATTGGAACTTTTAGTAAGGACTTCAAATTCAGCGAAATGCAATAAATGAAAATTAAATTAATATCTGATAGAACCTTGGTCTATCTTCCAGAATCAAACCGGTGGTAGAACAGCATATATCGTCTTTTGCAGAACTACAGGAAGCACCACATGTTGCAGAGGCTGCACTATCTCCGGCACCACTTTTCCATTGTTTATTTCCAAATAATAGCTGAGAACTTGTTTGCCGATGCTCATGTTGTTTATTACGAAAAAATAACTTTCTAAAAAAAATAAATTGAAACTATGACTACAAGACGCAAGCAAATAGATGCAATCAATCGATCAGATAAATCAAATCTTGCCCTCGATAATAAAATATATATATATATATATATATATATATATATAATAAAACTTAGGAACTTAAGAAATATATGTTGGTTAAATCTTTATCTTAATTTCCAACTCAAGGTTATACCGACTCCTTTTCCCTATCCCTCCTATGCTGTTTCCAGCTCATCCATCGTAGTTAATGCATAAAACAAACTTTGTTAAGGCACTGGACAACAGTGATAAAGTGTTCCGTCCATTTTTTTTATTTCGCTTCTGCGATTTATTGTTAATCACACCATCCTCGTCAGCAAAATCAATGCCGTCGTCACTGTGTCTATCTCCATTATCAGTGCTATTATCACCATTACGGATAATCCCAGTCGATAACTCACTACGACGGTCCAATGAACTCCGTTTAGAACTCAACGACTCACCTGCAATCACTTAAATGAGTTCGACAAGTTGGATTCGGAAATGTTCCATCATAATTTGCGCATTATCAGCACTGGCATTTATCCGATGCAATCACTTCCATTTAAAAAAAAAGCAACTTAGGATTTGAATACAAATTCCGAAACAAAGCGTTATTATTATTTTGGTTCATCTACTCTCTTATGGGAACAAATTAATACCATTATTCAGTTCTTGAGAGCTTTTACATCGTCAATCTTGGGAACTACTACATGCGCAATAAATTTATATTCATTTTAATCTACTCTAACACTAACTTTTGCTGACACCGTATGACGCAAAGTGTTCCAAATGAAATTTTTGTGATTTGCTGTAAACAAATAATATCTACTTCTGAAATTCCTGAAAGTTTTTAAAATCTGAGAAGTTTTGAAATTTAAGATACATAAACGGAGTTTAACCATAAATAATCTATAACAATTTACATGTACGATGTTTACCGATTGCAGAATCAGGAGCTGTTCCAGCCGTAGCAGTAATTGGAGTTGTAATTGCAATAGCAGCATTAGCAGTAACAGTTGTTGAATTAGCAACTGAAGAATTATCAAATGGTTGGCCATAAATTCCTTCTCCATTATCATCATCTTTGAAAGAAACTGAGCGTGACAGATGATCAGCTTCGACAGAGGATGACGATGATTTTGATAACATCTGTGACTGGGACCTATAAGCATTTGTAAGAAGCGATAATTACATAAATCTCCAGCAGAAATATTGAATATTTCAGAGTGAATAAGAAAGTAGAAGATGAGTTAAGTATTTCGAAATTGAATTTTGCTTAGAAGTGAAAATAATTGAAATAATGAGCTGAGAAATATAACGAAAACGCAGCTGACACTGCTTTGCTGCTTGAAATCATATTAAAAAACCAGTTTGAACAATAGGAAAAAAGAGTACGCAATAAAGTTGAACAGTTCCTTCTTTCCCGATCTCCTTCACAAACAAAATATGAAATGAGGAATTTAATTTCTATATTTGTCTTAATAATAGTTAAATAAATTGATTGAAATCGATACCGTTTCTCAACTTTCAATCAGTAGCTTTCGTTTTTTTTTGATTTTTTTTTAAAATTATAAAGAAATAACAGAAATGAATCGGGTATAAAACCCGACTGATAACATTGAAAACAAGTTTGCTGACAAGCGTAATAACCACTTCAAAAAAGAACCAGGCGTAGTTAAGGATTTGTCATTTATCCAACGGATGTTGCGATGAGAATTTTGGTGTCGAAAGTGGTGCGTCAGTTGAATTTCTGCCGATTCATAAGAAGAATGGCGATGATGGCCTCGTTTGAATGCTACCTTTTCTTCCGCGTTGTTACTTCCCGCTGCAAAAACAAGGAAAAAAGAAAGGGAACAGTAAAGGAAAAAAAGAATAAAAGAAATCGTAAAATAATTAATTAAAAGCTCTTGAAAAATAAATTCACCAGCTATTTTATCAAATACCGTTTTCAATATAATAAATGCTTGAATAAGAAGTTTTAATATTTGATCCAAATTTTAGAGTACTAACACTCAAGTATTAAAATCAGATAGAAATTTTGAGTTAAAGTAAGATAATTCTCATAATCTAATCTCATTACTGATCAATTAGTTTTTTAACTACTGCTTATTCCAATGCGTAATTCCTAATACTCCACTAAAACTTCACTGATTTTTATTTACAGTAACTGCAAAACGATGTTTAATTAATGATGAAAAATTTAAAGTTAAATCGATGAAATGAACAGAACATTCATTATAAGTGTATTCGGAAAAAGATAAGACGTAGTGTATAATTAGAATAAAGGAGGAATGCACTATAAATTTTTTTCACATTTTTTATATTCCCTTTTTTATGACATCATTTTTGATTAATAATGTTGGCTGTTGTCTCAGACGACTAAATTTCTACTGGAAAAGATACTACTTTTATTTTCCATTGAAATTTTTGAAATAAGAGAAAGAGAATGGAGAAGTGGTGGAAACTTCGTCTAAAGTTCACCAAAGCATAAAGTCATTTGTAAGCCTTATTTTATAACATTTCTTACAAACTACTGTTTTTTCCATCTTTTGCAGCAACAACTGTGTATAAACCAAATAAATTCAAATAAAGTTGATCAAAAATTACAAAAAAATAAAGTTATATGGAACCAAATGGTATTTGATTAGAAGTAATAAAAGCTAATGTTAAATGACGGAAAAAAAAATGTTTATGTTTAACATAGAAGAGACGAACAGATGTGTAAAAATAATAATTTAAGCTAAATTAAAAAAGAAAAATAATCAGAAAAACAAAATAAACAAAACAATGTCACGATAAAGATATTAATACACAATATCAGAGATTTTCTTTTTTATGAAATAACTTCATTCTTTTTAATGTTATATTAAAAACTAGAACAAAAAAAAAAAAAAAAAACTCAACTGATATTTCAAAAAAATATCGTAATCGCAATATTTTATTATAAAA
Organism: Mansonella ozzardi; assembly: GCA_029876185.1. Classification (NCBI taxonomy): domain Eukaryota; kingdom Metazoa; phylum Nematoda; class Chromadorea; order Rhabditida; family Onchocercidae; genus Mansonella; species Mansonella ozzardi. The sequence goes on along the minus strand of JARVGP010000614.1, from coordinate 9,498 downwards.
TCTAAGCAAGTAAACTAAAATAAAAATAAAAATTACCACTGACAGTAGCTTGTTGTAAATTCTTACTATCGGCATTATACACCAAAGGCAAATTTTCCAATACTGTTTGTAATGGACCAGGTATTGATAATGATATTTTTTCAGCCTTTTCTAATCCTTCCTCTTCTTCCTCATTTAGATTCTTTTGTTTGCCTTGCTGATATTTTTGTTTTTGCTTCTCCAGTGATCGTGATGCCAGCGCTTGATAAATATGTTAACATGTAATGCGTTTCAAATTGGCATTATTACTTTTACATTTCTTATTACTTTTACATAATATTACTTTTATTACTCTATTTTATTTTATCATGTCATTATTTTTACATAATACATTTTACTTCAATTTGAAATCAGTAAATTTCGTAGATTAAATGCTATGCGTCATCATTCTCTTTTAGAAAAGCAACTCAAATTCAATCTTTATAATATGAAAATAATGATAACAGTGACTAATAAATTTAAAAGTTTCAGCTAAAGAAGAAATTATCAGTTAGGCTCTGTTAAATGTCAAATTTTTCGAACAACTTTACAAACTATACAAATTGAACAATACAATGCTCTCCCTGATCTTTCATATCAATTATGGTAATTTAACATTTAATATGAAATAAACAATATGAGTGAAAAAAAATATGAAGCATTCATTCTGTAACAGCAGAAATAAGGGTAAATAAGGGTATGAGTAATATATAAGTAAAAAAAAAAAAAACATGGAACTGGCTAATTAATTAAGCAATTAGTAAAATAAATAAATTCAAAACAGATGAACAATTTAGCACATAAATAAGCAAATGAAAGGATGAATTTGCAAGAAACTGAGTAAATAAATTAAAACATAAACGAGAAACAGAAGAATTACGACAAGAAAAAAAAAAAAAACTGCAAAATGATGCATCTAAAGCATTACCCGCCCATCCACACACCTAGAGCAACTGACAAAAATGCTTTTCAAAAAGAAGGCCCAAGATTCATCTATCTTGATCATGGTGCAAATTACACATCTCATTTGTTTCATTTTTCATAGATAATAAGGTGATGATGATGAATGTCTTTTAATTTACATACTGAAATGTCTAAATATCCGATATCTGATTGTAGCATGATTATAGAATCATGTATCTGACTAAATATCTAATTGTAGCATATTTCTCTCTGGTCTTTCCAAATATATTTAATTTGCAGAAAAAATTAAATTGATCAAAATGTCACGTAGGATAAATACTTTGGAAATTGAAATTATAGCATTAGGAGATACATGTGAAATATTATTAAAAAAAAGTTGAAAAAACACTGTCACATGTATTAGCCAATTATGATTACTTAAATTCAAGTATTTTTATTCTGTTATCTAATTAATAAACAAACAAAGCAAGCAAAATAGCTGTTATGATAAATTTTTTCGAGAAAAAATATTATATTCCATTAAATCATGAAATATATGATACTTAACAAAATAGCATCGTACAAGCAATCTTGCCATTTCCAATGTTTGAATTCAATTTGATATATATTTCCAATTTATATGCAAAATGAAAAATTATTATGCTAAAATTTTACAATAAATTTCTGGTTCTTTATGCTAGCGCGATTATTCTATGTACCAATACTACACTTATTACTATTTCAAAATTTCGAAAATCAAGATTTAGAAATTTTTGTCAGTTAGATTTTATTTCGCTTTCATGTTTTTCTCCATTGCTTTACTGGACTTTCAACACTTTTTTCTAATTTTTTCGTTTTTTTTTTTTAATTCAAAAATTTTTTTTTTAATTTCTTTTGTCAACATTCATCAACTGCTGTTATATAATACTTCCTGCCATAAATCTTTTCATTTTACAATTTCCGGCTATATTTTTCTTTTCCTGAAATGTCCATCATTTCAATTATTTTCTAGTTCGCTGGTCCTAGTTCGCAGAAAAGCAAGTATTGTTGACTTTTTTCATCCTATATTATAGTTTTTTGTTTGCCTATACTGAAATCCGAATTGATTTTGCACGATAATTATGATTTTAAATTTAATGGGTTTTTTGGTACCATTCTTACTAAATATTGTCAGCAGGATGTGTCCATATTATAATTTACAGGATATTGTGAAGAACTATCATGCAAATCTGTCGTAACAAATTACACAAATAAAAAATTCCGTACAATGCCAATTCCTTAATACCATGATTATCATTGTCATTTATTTGCAATAATTTTTTGTAGATTTTCTTAGTTTTTTTTTCGCAATCTTAACTGAAATTTAAATTGCGCCATTCGAATTTATACAACTTAAATTTGTATCATTTTAAATTTGTTTACCGTAATAAATTATGCATATTGTACGTATAAAGATTAAAGAAGATTACAAAAATAACAATATGTTTTGGTAATGTTTGTTTGTTCCAATTAATAATGCTTTAACAGTACACTATAGTAAATCATTTTTATAATTTGACATTGATTCAAATAAGTGGCATTAACGAATTTCAATTAATTCCAAATTTTAATAATTTTTTTTTGAAATAAAAATTTTGTTAACTGGACTAATAATTTTTTCCATAAAATACATGTCGACTTAATTATTGGAAATTCCAAGCAATCAGTTCCACGTTTGAATTTATTATCATTCACTCTTGATAATGCAAATTTCATTTAAGTTAAAATCCCTGTCATTTGTTTTTTTTTTTTTTTTTTTTTGATTACTTCTATTGCAATAAAACTTTACAAGTAAAATATCTTGCTGATGTTACTGGACGAAAAAGAAAACAGAGAAGAGAAGAGATTTAAAAGCTTTTTCATCGCTGTTCATTCATTTTTCATTTTTTAGATAAAAACAATAAACTTTGTTCGTTTGTTCAATTATTGAGTCATAGCTATGACTTCCATTCTACAAAAGAAAAGATAAAATTCGATAAAAACTGTGAATTTAAAAATCGTTACTATCAAAAATTTTCACGTTTTTCTCATTTTTTACCACTTTTAAATGATTGAATTTGACGATAAAAAGTTCAATGTAATTTCATTGAACTAAATTTCAATGACTGATGATAAAGCATCTGTTTGCTATCACCACTTCGTTAAAGCTTATGTAGCTTATGTATATATGTAATGTATGCGCGTGTATATGTATGTTTCTACTGAAATATGCATTTATATTTTTGTTTCGCTAACAAGGTAAGATTAATCATTTTTTCTAGCGCTTTTTTCGATAATATTGAAAGTTTTTTTTAAGAAAAAGAGATATGCATACAAAATTTTTAAGACAATCAAAATTCAATTTGTTTTTTACGAAAATTTTAAAAACTGAATTACTGACGAATCACTTGCCATTAAAATTTTCATAACATTGCTTTTGTAAAAAGTGAATAAGAAGGATGAGAGACAGAAATAAATTCATCAAATGAAATATTGGAAACAAAATAATTTGAGAGATGCCTATGCTAATAATGCATGTGTGCTATCATTAAAATATTGTATGTTTTTAAAATTTTAAATCAAATTCTTGAAAATAATTAAATTAAGCAAATAATGAAATTCTCCAATCATTTTACAATCAAAGAAAAAAAATTAACAAATGCAAATGAACAAAAATTTCCCCAAAATTTTTTTTTTTAAAATGTTTCTTGAAAATTTTAAATGAATGGAAAAAAAGAGATGATAAAAAAAAGAGAGTGGAAAAATTTGAGAGGGAAAGAGAAAAAACAGCAGTGGAATAAAAATAATAAAATTTATTTCATGAATTTTAAATTTATTAATTTTGGAATAAAAGGCTAAGCAAAAGTTATTCATAAGTTGGTGTTTTTGATAAATAATTGCTGGATGATAAGTGACAAATGCTAAAAATTTTCAAATGGTTAGCTTTATATGTTGCAAAAAAATGGTAAAATAAAAAATAAAATTTCTTCTTTTTCCAAATTTCTTTTGTTGTTTTTAAAATGCTGAAAATATGTTTAAAAATAGAAATGAATGAAAAGAAAGGAAAAAAGGGAACAGAAGGAGACACAGGAGTAGAAAAGAGGAGGAAGGCGAGGGAGGAGTGGATGAAGGTATGAAGGAGGATTCATTTAATCATTAAGTAATTTGATAGGTGTATTGCTTAACAATCACTTTAGTTACTTATTTTTTCAACATTTCATATTTCATTTCCTATATAACACTTTTTACGTAACAATTTAAGCATATGAGAAATTTTTTTTCTTTTTTTTTGCAAAATCCAAAACTTCTTTTATTTATTAGCAAGCAGTGAAATGGTGATTATGTCAGAAACAGTTAACGAAATATTTTCCGATCTATTTATACGTCTGTGCGTGTGTGTGTATGTGTGTGTATTATGTGTCTGTTTGTATGAGTGTGTTGTGTAAGTTTAAGTTTTGCAGCTGTAATAATATGTGTGCATATGTGTATGTGTGTCTGTGGCTGGATTTCTTAGTGAACATTTAAATTATTTTAATAGAAAGCAGAATTTTCATCATTATTCTCTCTAACAAATTTTCAACAAATTACAACTTTGCATTGAAAAATTGAAAGTTGTTTACTAATTAAATCATTTCTAAGCGGTCACTGCAAACTTTTAAATATAATTTGTCTTGGTTTAGTTAGTTTTGTGACAATTTATCTTCTATAATTAATCTGTTATTATTGTTATTTTTAAGAATATATATACTTATTATCAATATCCACGTACATATTATTATATTTTAAAACTTTATTTAAATATTGAAATAGTTTTTCAAATTTGATACAAAAGGCAGTTTCATAAAAATCTTTGGTGTAATTAAAGAGAATTTAAATATGAAATATGCATATGGAAATATGCATATGCTTTGTAATTTAATATTTTCAAACATTTTTTCAAATGTTAATTTTATTATTGAAAATAAAAGTGATGAAATCAATTAATTTCCGCAGAAATGCTCGGTAAAGATATTTGAAAGGGAATTTTGACAAACGGTTTATAATTGGTTACTTCATAATTAATTGTTTAATTTTAATCGCAAAGTTCACTAAAATGATAACTGATATGCAAAGATGGTTGAACATATTCTAATGAAGTGAGAAACATCATTATTTTTTATCACATAACTAACATTGAAACGATCACTATTCCGTGCTGGAATGTCTTATATTGTTAAGGCTCTCTTTTATAATTTATCTTTGTTTTTTCTTTTAATTTATTAATGAATGCTGAAAGATGTTGGAAAAGTCTAAAATTTGAAAAAATAGAAATAACTTATAATGAGCTGTAATAATTGGTATATTTATTATATTCATAGCTTTGATAAGTGTGTCTTTTCTAGATGATACTAGTAATAATTATAATGATAACAAGTGATGATTGTGATATGTTAACCAATAATATTTTATAAGTCGTAAAAAGTGAAACTTGAAAATGTATTGGAAGCATTTCTTACTTGACCGCAGTTGCATTATAATTATTTGCTAATGATGATTTACTTCAGGCGATCTAATTTCACTGCAGTTTCGAAAAAAAAAAAAAGAAAAGTTAGCGAAGAAAAAAGCGAAAAAAATCATGGACGGACTGACATGGATAATTATGTTTTGGATTATCTTAGGCACATTTTGCTATTTTATGCTTGGAAAAAGTGAACCTCAGGCAAAAGGAATAAATGATACTAGCATCAAATCTCATACTTCCAGGTACGAGAAATTATTCAAGAGTTACTCCTATTATTATTTCTTTGCGAAGTATATTTATGACAATAATCATACATTTCTCATACATAGTGCAAAAACAGTATTTAATTTAAACAATAATTAAAGGAATTTCGATGGTGATTATCGATCTCTTATGAAGTATTTGTTATCAATTTGATAGTACCTCATAAATTATTATACGAGTTAAATTTTAGGCATTACTTAACTATAAATTCGATAATTCTTGAAAATTACAGCGAATGTAGAAGTGATGATGAATATTCAGCTGACTGGTTAAATGGTATTATCAGATGGTTATTCCGTAATATGCACCGTGTCCCGGAAACTCTACACGCATGGATAACAGCTCTGAATGAAGCTGCTAAAAAAATTTCCAAACCTGTAAAAAATAAACTGATTTCTTTTTTTACGTTATTATAATGTTGTCTTATTACTATGGCGATGTTTAGTCTTAATTAAACTCATTCAAATTAAAAATAATTAACAATGGTATTAATAATTATTATTTAAAGCAAATCAGTGATTTATAATTTCAGGGACAATTTGAAGTATTATTCGAAGGTTTCAGTGATAATAAAAATGTTGCAAGAGTGCCACGTATTACTCATATTCGTCAACAACAATCATCTAATGATCATCATCTTGTCAGTTCAATTTATAACTGTTTTTAATTGATTATTAAAGCTACTCTTTTCTCCTGTTTGTTCTTTGTTATCCTGTCATATATAATTTATTTTTAGATTATAAAAGCTGAAATCAGTATACCGGAAGTAAATCTTAAACTGATGAGTTCACAGCGAATGGGCGATAGATTATTAGTTACCAATTTTGACGCAAAAATTGCGGACGTGCATGGCGAGGTAATTAATAAATTTCGCCAGATAATTGACAAAGGTGAAGTAATTGATAAATTAAAAAGCGAAGGAACGAATGGATAAGTAATAGATTTGTAGTATTTCAACAATCAGCAGTAATCCACACTTTGATATAATGGATTTTTGAAACTTATTTCAGATAGAATTACGCATGGCATGTATCGCGAATGAAATTTACATGATAGCATGCTTTTGTAGTCGACCAGAATTAGACATAGAACTGGTGAATAGAGATCCTGCCGCGGTACTTCTTTCTGTTTATATATTTTCGGCATATGAAGGTTATAGTAATGCTACTAAGGGTTGATAATCTGTTTATCATGTTTTCCTGTTGTTTATAGACAACAGCAGTTTCCAATACTATAGTGGATGAAATGATTCGCAAATGCCTTCTTTCCGCTGTTATTAATATGTCATTTCGGGAACCTGCCAAACAACATGTTGGAATGGCAACCGGAATGACACCACTTTCTCTATTTTCAACAGTTCCGCGTACAATGACAACTAATATTGATGGATCTGGTACAGTCGGTAGCAGTACCACTATGTCTATAGCACCAACAGATGAAATGATAAAACGAATCAATCATCCAATAAAGGTATACATTATAAGCAGTTTGACTGATATAAAAAATATTGCAATATGTATTCCTGTATAATCAATATATCAAGTATTTAATAAAAAAACGAACTTATTTTTTCCAATTACTTATGTTGTTAACTCATTATTATCACTTTCTTAAAATTTCTCTTTTAAAGGATTAAAGCATAAAAAAATATAAGTTTGGAATCATTTAGATGTGCTGCTAAAGTTATAGTGAACTACCATAGTATAATTTAAACAGAAAATGTAAAACAAAATAGGAGAAGTTGTTTACAATTTAAAATCTTCATGAATTTGTTGGGATGATGCACAGAATAAAAGAAATAAAAACAAAAACTCATGAAGATTTTAAAAATAACTTTAGCAAAATTTTTATAATTTCCATTAAGTGGTTTTTCAATTACAGCAAACGAATCATCCCAACAAACTGCAAGTAATACCGAATAAAGTACGTGTCAAAGTGATTCGCGCGGAACAACTTAGCGGTGATCGTAGTAGGAATTTTCCATCTATTTGTATTGAAGAAAATATCGAATTTTTATTCGAATTTGTTCCCGTTTTTAATATAATAATATGTAGTAAACAAAGCCTGGATAGAGAAAAAAAGTTTCAGGATACTTGAAAATGTAAATATAAATCAATATTAACAAACAAATTATAACTTGGCCATTATTTTTTTGATCAATAATTAAGAGATAACTTTATATTCCTTGGCCATTTGTTTTTGACTTTTCCTTTTTTAGTATTTTTGAAAACTTTTCGAGAAATAAATTAAAATGTGAAAATAATTAGTTAAGAGAGCAACTTTTTTCAGTAATACGTGAACCGTATGTTGTAATGGAAATGGATGAACCGGCGCAAAAATTTCAAACAGAACCTTGTCGTAATGTCACTCCATATTGGGGAGAATCATTCGACTTGTAATTGTTGCATTTTTACATCATTTCAATTAGTTGATTATATTTCCGGAAAAGGATCAAAGACTGACAAAACATATTTGAAACTAATCCGAATTTTAAAACTGTTAAAGACTATATTACTCTCACTAACTGTATGAAAATAATTTGAAAGTCTTATCTGTGAAAAAAAGCAATCATTTGCTTTCTAATCAATCTTTCTAATTTTTTCTTCTATTTGAATTTTATTTGAAATATGCAAGAATATTCGATTTAAATTTGAAGTATTTTTTTCAAAAAAAAACTTTGAACAAAAATTTTTTACAGTAACTTGGCACCAGAATCCGAGGAGATTCTATTTGAGATATACGAAAGCAGTAGCGGCACCGCTGCAATTACTCCTACTACACATATCGGATATTCTGGACAAAATAAGCTTCAAAAGGATCAATTCTTAGGGCTTGCAATTGTTAGCTTAGACGAAGTACAACTTTCAAACGCTAATACTTTGCATACATTAAAATTACAAGGACGACCGTACAGGAATGACATAATTACGGGTAATTTAACTGTACAGGTAATTATAATTTTCTAGTTAAAATAAATTATATATTGGCACTGAAAAATTACATATAGACATCAAAGTGATTTAACAATCAATGATTTTCGCTTCATTCATTATCACTATTTTTTAGCTAATTACCATATAATTAAATGCTGCTGTCGAAATGGTCTTTTCATTACAGTTCGACTTTTATTATAATCCGATGGTAAATTCGTTAAGTAAAGATGTGGAACAACCTATCACTCTAAATAGCCTTAATCAATTTCGTGAAAATGTAAACAGTACAGCAAAGCCCAAATATGATTTACGTGGTAGTTTATTGTAATAATTATATTTACTTTTCTTTTTTACTTGAATTATATATAATATAATTAAAATTATGTATAAAATTTAGATTATGTGGAAAATTATTGAAATCGACTATCACTCTAATTAATATCTGAAATTAAATCGCTTAAAATGATAAGCATTATAACAATCAAGAAATCATCGTGAAAATTGGAGAATTTTTTGTTGATTAACAAAATTTGTTGAAATGAATTTCAAAATGGAGTGAGTAATTTGATAATTCATTTTAATTTTTCAGACAGTTTCGGAACTTATGATAACGTTGATATGGTGACATCGGCAAAAACAAAAACAGCCGCCATGAAAAATATTCCACAGCGAATCGTTAATGCAATTTTTCGTTTTGTTTCTCTCGATTAGTTTACATAATATCTTGCCACTACATAATCGAATAAAATATAATTGATATTATGAAAAAGACGAGACAATAATAATAATAGGAATAATAATAATATAAATAATAATAATTAATAATAATAATAATAATAATAATAATAATAATAATAATAA
>JARVGP010000613.1:0-37548 GCA_029876185.1 Mansonella ozzardi | reverse complement strand
CAGAAGGCTTGGAACTGAAAAATTAAAAGTACGAACACGATTTAACCGCAGATGTTTCATCTTTTAATTTTGACCTACGTCAAATAACAAACATTTGTCAGTTAAAACAAGAAGAGTTCAAGTATTTACTAATATTTAAAATAAGCAATTGGAAATAAATAATAAGAAAATAAAGAAGTGATTGAACAAGATGAACGAATTATTATTACCTGGTAAACAAATTCGTCAATAATATCCCAAAGCCAGACATTTGGTAATTGTAGTGACAGTGGTTGCTTCTCGGGTGTCAATATTTCGCAAAATAATTCCTGCAGTGAGAAATTTCATAATTCATTAAAACCGCAATTTTTCTCTAAGACCTATACGTAAACCGATATTTTCCACAACTAACCTGGTAATTTTGATATGAATCAAAGCGATGAGCCAAAGATGGACCGCGCTGCATCCGAGTGTACACGTGACGAAAGTATAGCTCCTTGTAAAGAATAATGAAAATCCGATTATCTGGAAGGAAATAATTTTGTCTTTAGGTCGGAAAAAAAATCAAGACTTTTCATAAAACGATTGAAGGATTTTATTATACAGTAACTGAAAACTACCGTGATGCAAATGTAGATCAAGCAAAACTATCTAAGCATAAATATCCTATGTCCAATATGCAACAATTTGTTAGTAGCACTACTCGATTTTTGGTTTTTCTGAAGCGATATTAAGAATATTTATACCATCTCAATTTCTTAAGGATTAGTAGGTAATATATTTAAATTGCAAGAATGAGTTTTTTATGTCAAAATTTTAAGAAATCTTCGCTTTTTAAATATTCTATATATTTTTCCTTTTAGAGATAAATATATTTGCCAACATACAAAGAAAGCAACAACGAACCCGAGCCAACAATATTTTCCACCGCTTCCTCATTTGGCCAGAGACGTTGCTGGAAATAACGTTCGGTAAGGTCCGGAAAGCCGTGTTCATAAAGATTATGTATTTCAACAACATTTTCTTCATCTACCATCCGCTTGAAATAAATCAAATATTGCACAACATCATCTGGTACTACTTCATCATTCACTGTATCTAAAAGCAAACGTAATATGATATTCCAAAATAACTACAGCATTCAGAATATCGACTTATCGATTTATGTGATGTTGTTTATATACATTCGCTTTTTCGATTATATGCTTGACAAAACTCTAAATGACCATTAAGTGATTTCGTCGAATTTATTCTTCGCAAAAGCTATCGAAGATAAATTAATTTGCATCAGTATATAGCCATATCTTCTAAATTTCCCAGATTATTTCCACTTCTAACATTCTACGATTGTTTATCTATCCAGTGCTAAGATGATATGCTCAAATTGGAATTCGCGGAAAAATCCCTTCACTGCTTAAAGAAAACTAGTTTTCAAAAATTTGACAAATGGATCCACCTCAAAGATCTGACAGATCTGCATGTATATTTCTTCAACTCCATCGTGACGCCTTTTCCTAATATTTCACATCTACAGTTCCAATATTAATTTGAAAAATTTACCCACTCTTTTGCTTTTGAAATGTTCTGTTCTATTTCCTTCACATCTTTCTATCATTCAGACATAGTTCTAATCCGTCTTAACCACATAAATTTCTGTTTGATATATTAAACAAACCTCGTCGTACATGTTCTCTTTCATAGGCAAGATCACGTTCTGGATCGCCTGTATGTCCACCATCGAATGAATCTCGCACCATCTGTAATGGAAATATTTAAATCTGTTCCTTAACAAGAAACGATTCTGACTGTAACAAAATGCGGTACAAATAAATTCTGATTGTAACAAAACGTGGTACATATTGGAAATCAAAAGTTACCATTTCATGCGACCTAAACGAGGAAACTGAAGAGATGAATTTAATGAATGCTATAAAATTTACACTGCGTTTAAAATCTCAGAATCTTGATAGATCTTATCAAATAAAATACGAAAATGAATTTCAAGGAAAAAACCAATCAAAAAATATTTCACAAGTTTTTTGACAGAAGCCCCTTTATTATACAACGATAACTGTTAAAACAAAAAACAGCTGCTTTTTATTGGCCCGTAAAGCTTGTTCAGGCATACAATCATGATAAATAAAATCACCAAAGATGACCAACAGAATGGCTCGGCCGACCAGAAATAAATTAATGACGGACAAAATTGTCAGACACTGAATGCAGAAACAAAAGGAAATATTAGGGGTATTAAATTATATTGACATAAATAACACAAAAATTTCCATTAACACACTATTAATACCAAATAATTTAACAAATCATAAAACACACATCAATTGATAGTTTTAAACAATTTAATACATTAAATTTTCAATTTAAAGAGGCAGACAAAACAATCATTACGCATCATCCTTTGACCAGCAAAAACAAGAACCTAGGTTACTTGATATATTATTATCTCGTCAATTTATAACACTTCTAATCCATCATATTCTAGTTTTATAATATCAAAGTATTACTCAATATATACCTCTATAATTCAACTTTTGTAAAAATTGAAATATATTTTTCTCATATAATTCAGTCACCTAGAAACATAAATTCCAATTCAACATATTTATAATAAGATACAACAACCGACATCATCAACTGCAATTCATTAGTACCATATATGAAATTAAATAGAAAATTAAATGCAGTTATCAGCTTCCCTATAATATAATAACAATATCAATCGCTATCAATAACCAAACAATTATTTCACTACGATTTATGATGTGTACTACTTACCAATGCCACTAGAAAATGAAGGAATGAATCATAAAACTACGATTTTTTGTGAAATGAATGCAGTTCACTTTCAATACATCTGCAGAAGAAATTGTCTGTCGCTAAGAATCAAGCAGAAATTGCGCATTCTGATTATGCAACGTTTCTTTCAAATCACAGTAGTTTCAGCTGAAAACAACGAAAATTTCAACTACTTTCAACATTTTTTACCTCCCAAATAACAACTGAAAGTTTTTGGAAAAATTCACAACACTCTGTTAAATCTTTCCAAATTGTTTTCAATATCATTGTAATCATTTCGAAAAAAAACCTTTCCACAAAAATTTTTAAACATGTTCCGTTTTCAGCCAATGAGCATCAATCAGCAAATTCACAAACAACTGAATCACAAAAGTAAAACAGTAAATAAGGTTTAAAAGTAAACTAGAACAACAAGGAATGACGGTCACTGCTTCAAACCAGGACTGAAAAAACTGAGAGTTACATACAGACGAAGTAGTATGTAGGCACTAGCCTTGCACAACCACACCGGAATCTTCTTTTCCACGCATTCGTGGTTTCCCCGTAGTGAACGGTATATAGCGGTATTTTATCATGTGCTGAAATTGAATAAAAAACAATGATTATTTGAATTATATTCAAAAAGAAATGACCACAAAATCATAATAAAAAATGTCGCATTGAGCAATCAATACAGCAGTATCATCATTCCGCAGCGTTTTATATTACCAGCACACATTTCATTTTCAGTAAATAGAATAAGGAATTTATTTTCAAATCAAAACTGTACCATAATTTGTCGTTTCATAGTCAGACAAGTTAAGACGATGAAATACATGACGAGTATAGGCCAAAAAACAGGAACATTGAATATCTCAAAAAATGTGCATATAAATGCAGTAACTGTCGCTTTAATAGCTGAATACCTGAAAGACGATCCTACTTTTCTGAAAATGGACAAGTTTCCTAAAAACAAAATATTAACACTTTCCTGACAATGTACTGAAAATGGTTTTCATCTAACTGTATAATATTTCTGTATCTAAGCCTAAACTTAATACGTAAACTTAAAATTTAATGCCTTACCTTCTCTAAGGAAACAGAAATATGAATTCCTGCAACTCTATAAAGCTATGTGTGAAAGAAAAGTAAGCTAAATCATTAGAACCTACCAAAATTTAAATTCCGGCAAACGTCTCATAAACGGACGGAATTCTTCACTTCCCTTAGACGGCAAAGTCGGTCCATCTTCATCTAAAATATCTTTTTTGCGAACATACTCTTTTTTATTTTTACAGAGGCTTACTGGATGATTTCAAAACTTTGAATTTTGAGAAATGCTCCAACACAGTAAAAAATTTCAAGGAACATAAGCTAATAACATTAGAAGGGAGACTCAAGCGAACTGAATTCTTTATCAAATATCAATTAACACAAGGGTTGCAATCATTACTTGAATATCGCTTTTAGGAATGAATAAGAAAAAATCATATTACCTTCGCTTTCAAAATCAAGTGCTGGATCAATTTTCGGTGTCAAGAATGCAAGGAACAAATTCAAATAATAAATCCCGAGAGCATAAGTAACAATGTAGAAACCCTGAAAAAGGCAAGAAGTTAAAGAAAGAAATGCAAAAATCACAGAATTTCATCGAATAGATACTAGTAATTGCTATCAGCATCATTTTATGTCTAATGCAGAAAAATGTCGCTGCCAAGCCATTCGAACTAGGCCATCTACTTAAAAATTCGTGAATCCCTACTTACTGTTGGCCAAAAAGAAAAGTCCAAAAAAACCATACTTGTAGCTCGATAACTCGCCAAAGAAAGAGGATAATGAAAGCGATTGCAATTCCCCAACGAACCGAACTGTAGGGTGTTAATTTATCCAAATAATATTGATATTTCTAGAAAATATGAACAATAATTCTATAAATTTTATAGCATATATTCAACATAATTAACATTCGAATACCTTCTTTGATACTAAAATATGACTGGATATGTTTTTTTAATTTTATATATTAGTAATATGATTCTTGATGAAGTGATTGATTAAATACAATGAGGATTAGCATCTTGAAATCATTTCAAATAATTTGTAGGTGAATGTATAATTATAATATAACTCTCAAAAAGTTACTTTCAGAAGTAGGACTACACGATTTGTGTAGAAACTTTATAAGTATAATACTAAAAAAAGGCTTCAAACAAATTTTGAAAAGTACAAAAAAAAAAAACAAAGAACGAACCACTGATAAACTTGAGAAAAAACGCGACACAATACTTGGCCGATCACGGAGGTCACTAGAATCCTCCATTAAATCAGCGAATTTGGAAATGAAACCTGAAACATGAGCATACTTTTTACTATCCAAAACTGTAACTCACTTATTCATCCATACACTTTCAATAATAACATGTTATGTGAAATAAAGTAGGAGACTAGAATCAGGTCCTTGAATTAGGACTTTCCAGCTTCGCCCTATCCATGTCCTTCTAAAAAGATTCAAAAACCAAAATAGAACAGATCATATTATAATATTAGAACATAAATGTTGCCTTTCATAGGAAATTATACGAGTCTGAAAAATTCTTAGCTCCCGTTTAAAAAGTTTCCATTTAACAAGTTTGTGGAGAATTCAAAACTTCACTGTTCCTTTCCTCTTTTCTATATAGATCTTTACAGTAACGCGATGAAACACGTGTCTCAGAAATCCACGTATTTCAGACGAAGATGACGTGTCATATCAGAAACATTGGAATATAAATTAAATTTCAAAACTAATTAACCAAAACTTGATGCGACCTTTCACAAAATTCGCAAAAACTAAAATGAAAAATGGAATACAAAATAATTGCTATCTATTTTCAACATTAAATCTGAAATATCATATAGGTCATCCAGAATTTTTAGGTGCAATTCAATTTTCGCAACCCGACTCATAGCCCGACGTGCGTGTTTTACAATTACCTAGAAATTAATCGTTAGTTTGGAAAGATTTTTAACTATTCTGAATATTCCTTCGTCTTAAAAATTTCATTCTATCGTACAAAAATCTATAGCATCCGAATCTGATAATTCAGTATTGCGTGGTTTGCGTGAACCGAATATGGTATCTTACAGAACCACAATAATAATAATAATAATGAATGATAATAATAACAATTAGTAATGACAATAATAATGGTAAATAATAATAATAATAGCAATGATAACAAATAATAGTAATAATAATAATAACAATAATACTAGTAATAATAATTATTAATAATAATGATAATAATGACAATAATAATGTAGTAATAATTTGTAATAATAACAATAATAATAATAGTAACATTAACAGTGATACACTATTTGTTCTCTATTTGCACTATTATCATTTTAATTACAGTAAAATGATATTTTTTTTCTGCTGTCTATAAATAAAAATCGATTGTTCCTTTGAAGTTTTAAGCAAAAAATGAGTTTGAATTTTTAATTTATTTGAAAAAAAAGATTTATTTTTAGGAATTAATGGCTAATATAATATCATCAGAGAATGATTTTGAGCCAGCCTACATTGGGTTTCTTTTTATTTTGTTTTCTGGTTTGACTGCTTTTTGTATTGCTCTATTTGTATGGATAAGATGGGATACCACCGACAAGAAGAGCCGAAATGAAAGACAAAGTTATTTGAAATTCATTGCATTTGAAATTCTATTCATTAAATAATATCTTAATAATATGGTTTGTACTGTTAATAATTATTTAAAGAAATTAAAAATGTTAATTAGAAATTGAAATTAGTATGATATTTGTTATTGAAATTTGCGCAGTAATTATTATCATTTTTATTTTTATAAACACTCTGATTTAGAGTTTAAATTTTCCATATTTCATTATTTTTTTATTTTGTACAATCAAAAAAGGGCAAATATCATTTGTGAATTCCCCACATCGCTAAGATCAGATAATATATCCGAACATGCTTTTTTTACCAATGAGATATTGAGGAGTGCTTGCTGTTTGATTCAAATAGTTTTGATAGTTTTAAAATTGGATTTTCAAAGTTTTTTTTTTTTTGATGAAATTAATAAATAACTTTTTTCTTTTTTTAGATTCGACAGATTCAGAGCAAAACATAGAAGATGAAAGTTTGAAAACAAAAAATAAATCTACTTCTTTACCGAAAGACGCCAAAAAACAAGCGAAGTGCAAATTCGACAAGGTTTAATATATATTATATATATTATTTAATGTTAAGCTTTGGTTAACTTATTAGGAATTAGATGTATTAGTGTGTGAGAAGCGTTGAAATCAGTAAATTAGTTATTGGTCAGACTTATACTATTCCGAATATTTTTTTAATTTATTTGAAATTAAAAAGTTGTTTGTTCAATTTTCAGGTACGAGCACCGCAATTCGAACATCCATGGCTTTTAACAACATTAAAAGGACATGTTAATGATGTCTTGGATTTGGATTTTTCATCAAATGGCAAATATGTTGTATCAGTTAGCTCAGATCGTTCACTCTATCTTTGGAATGTTAAGATAAGCATTATTAACATTTTGGTTTTGTTAGTGTTTGAAAGATATAACTTTAGAATAAATAACTTTATAATTATTTTTTAAGGATAAAGGATAGATAGATATTACTGTTGCCTTACAATTCTAATAATACGCTCTCTCATGAATTTAAAATTTATTGGTAATTTGATAGAAGTAGTAGTATTTAATTTTTCGAACAAATTTTATTTTCGGATAGTTGAAGAGAAACATTAGGGAAATATAAACTGGGGGCGGTAATTTAAAACATATTCCAAAAACTCTTCAATGGATCTGTACTGAGTTTTATTCAACTTTTGCTGAAATCTTCAACTGGACGTTTTAATATAGAAATGTTTTAGGATTTTGGTGAACGAGATCATAAATTGCATCGCTGTAGTGTTGAGTTGGACAATGCAAGTCATATCGTCTTTGCACCTGATTCAAAATCTGTCCTTATGAGTTTGCAAGTTGCTAACAAGGTCTGCAATTTTTTCAAACAACAGGCATTTATTGGTTGTAATTATTCATTGAACTGGAATTTTGTAGTTGGATGTTTACAAAATGACAAAGAAGGAAGGCATTCGTAGTTACAAATTTTCGCGTGTTGAAAATGTTGAATTCCCGGTTGTCCATGCTGAAGATATCAATAACATTGGAATTGCCTCTAACGGTAAGTATGTAAATAAGTTATAGTTTTAGTTTAAAATATCCAAAATATAAATGATGGATGTAAATTATTAGCAGGAATATACAGTAATTAGTATTTTAATATATGTAACATAAACTGATACGGAAATAAATAGAAATGGTATAAGTATTTATAGAGGAAGTAAGGGTTTAAATAATTTAAGTACAAACAGAAAATTTGTGTAGGAGATCAAAATGTAATTATTACAGATGAGCTATATATATAAATAAATAAATATATATATTGCAATACTTAGCAATACTTATGTGTCAATCTCTGTACAATTTATTCACTTCATTATTCATTTTGATTTGGTAAATCTCCAACTTTTTGAGTGTTTCTTCATAATCTGAAAATTCTGTTTTCTGATAAGGTGATGTATTATTATTCATATCAAAATCGTTTTATCGTTTCAGAAATAATTTACAACGAACTTTTTATAGGAAAATTTGTGATCTCAGCATCTGCCGATAATCAGCTTATGATATATAGCATTCATGGAGAAGTCTTCAAAAAGATTGAGCTAAAATTAAACATATTGTACAGCGCATGTATTTCACCATGTGGCCGTTTTGTTGGAGCGAGTGGTTTTACTCCTGATGTCTTTATTTTTGAAGTTCGTTGGCACTGGATTTAATTTTAATTTTTTTTATTGATTCAGGAACAGAAGTTCAAGATTTCTGTCAAGTTTTATAGTTTTAAAACTTTTTTAGGTGATATTTGATCGTCAACAAAACTTCCAGGACGCGAAAAAAGTTTTTGAATTAAAGGTATGAATTTGATTTTATATTTTTCATTACATTAAATTGCAAGAAATTTAATATTTTTAGTGATTATGTCTATATTTTTAATATTTGCATCCTACTGCTTCAGGCCTGTAAAAGAAATGCGTTTTAAATTGGACTGATTCTACAATGTACAGAAATGATAAATAAATTATTACATTCAAAATGTTACATTCTCAATCAGAAGCAGTAAGTTTGCATCAATCATGAGATGATTGATGCAAACTTATTCAATTTATTGAACTATAAAGATATTCCTTAGTAATTCTAGATCCATCGCTTTAAAGTTGTTGTGAATTGCATGAAATCTTCAATGGAATACAAATTTAGGGTCATAGTTCTGGTATTTACTCGTTTGCTTTCGATCAGAGTTCAACGCGATGTGTCACAGCATCAAAGGATGGGACATGGAAAGTCTACAATACTGATGTGCGTTATTCACAAGGCGAAGAAACTTACATTATTGCCAGGTTTGAAAAAAAATTATGTAATTTTTTAAAAATTAAAAACCTAGATAATTTAAAGAATTAAATTATCTAAGTTTTTTCTAGACTATTTATCACTGAAATCTAACATTTTGCAGTGGTGAATTTGAACTGCTGAAAACTGCTCGACCTGAATCAGTCAAAGTAGCAATGAGTCCATCGGGAAATAGTTTTGTTATATCAGCTAGTCGCCATATACGTTTGTATAGCACTTTACAACCTCAGAAAGAATTTAAAATAAGTACGTTTCTAATGCTTTCACTAGAAATACTTCGTATGAATTAGTAATATTTTGTATGTATACATTTGCCGTATTGAACTTTTAAGATCTTTAATTTGAACTTTGGATATTTATCTTCAGAATGTTTCATTAATGATTTAAAAATTTAACGGAATTGAATAATGTAGAATAACACGCAGTATAATATAAGAAATTGCAGCATTTTACATGACAGCTGTATGCTTTCATTTATTAAAACCATTCTAGTTTTGGATGTTCACGACAAACCAATAAGTAATCTACGGATGAGTTCATGCGGAAATATGATAGCAAGTTGCGGTGATCGATACATTAGAATATTTCATAATGTTGCAGAATTTTATAGTAATGTAATTTTGCTGGAAAAAAGTATGCATGAAACCCATGAAGAAAGCAGAAGACGACGTCTCGAGGAGCAGCTACATCAAGCTAAACTTATATTTAGTCCTTTTTCATCAATTCAGCTTTGAAAAAGGAAGTGAATCCTAGCTTTTTCTCGTAGTAAAGTGGAATTACAGAAGCTTTTTCGTTTTGTAATGAATCATAACAAATTTTATAAGGATGGGGTGTTTGGATAACCCACAAAACTTTTGCAGAAAACTGCAGCACATTTTATATTTTCAGTTTTTCAATATTTTGGTAGTTGAACTTTCTATCTTATCTTGTAAGTTTAGAATAATTTAGGTGTTAAAAGTTCCTAACGTGTTGCTCCTTTTCCTTAACTGATATGGATTGACACATTTTCACAAAGATTAATGTGTGTGTATTTGCTGGAACTAGTCGAAGTGGTGCATCTTTTATCTCGCACATAATTAAACAAGAAAGTTTCTGGATTATTTATTGTGCATAATGAAATACACTAAGTGAATAGAGATCATTTTAATCTGCGGTGTAGTTGTGGAATTAGATCAAAATGTTATGCTATAAATTATAAAGTGGCCAGATCAGGGATCACTGCTTCAAAGCTTAGATTTTTTGATTGTTTATTTCAATGCTTCACAGATTTCTATTTTCGCTGTTGGATTCTGAAGTCTTTCAAAAACAATAGCATCCCAAAAATTTAATCAAGCTACTTCATTCTAACTTAGTTCCAAATTTTTTGTCCTTCATAGGAGGAAGTCGCTATAAATCACTTTGCACTTTTATGTAGTTTATATATATAGAATTTTTTATAGGATTCTGTTGATGTTGAATGATGTTATTACCTGTTGTATCTTGCACCAAAATTGCACTATCTTTGGTATTACAGTTTTTCTAAGTTAAAGTTCTTTCGTTGATTTGTCAAATTTCTCTTATTTTTGTTCTCTACAACCAGTGTAGATGCTTATTTGTTTTCCGGTAGATTCCAAAAATTATATTCTTTGAGTTCGATTGCATATTAAGTAAGGGTAATATAAAACAAATAGAAACCTAATTAATTTTTTTTCGCTGAAAGAAAATCAATTTCTGCCTTATCACATTTGTATTCCATCTCAAATGCAAAATTCGGTTGATTAATTAATCGAAATTGATTCTAAAAAACGGTGGTTTTTTTTTGTTTCTCTTTTCACGGCACATTTATTGATGCTGCTGTGTGTAAGAAAGGTAACATATTGATGTGATGTTAACCCATTTTTGGTTTTTTATCGTTTTGTATTTTACTGTTAATTTTATTGACGATAAAATTATTTTGAATAATCAATATGAAGTAGGAAATTCTGCTTTTTCTTTACCGCACATATTTTAGCTTACGAAAGCTTCAAGAATTCATGATTGTTTTGAGTGAACGGTCAATAGCGTTTCTTATGTTCGTTGATATCCATTTTCACCTAATACTGTAGCGGTTTCGGGTTCGACAGGTAGCCAGATTCTTCGGCACAGCGAGCAAACGAACTACATATTGTCTTGAAATGTCACCCTGTATTCATGGAATTTATGAAACTCAGTGTTTAATTTAATATTTTATCACTAATGGATGAATATGATAATCTTCGCAGCATCCTTCGTCATCTGAATTTCATCTTGCTTTATCAGAGCATTACCCACATTCTGTGTGATAAGAAAGTTCGATTAATCGCAGTACACTTTCCAGTGATGAGTCGCGATGACAGGAATCTTCAAAAAGTTCAATGTGTCTACCGTTAATACTTTAATTAACTTCCATTTACAGTAGAATTTATGGAAATTTCAGTTTTGTCTAAGTCCTCTTTGTATTGTTGATTGGCGCAAACGAAGAATTGTGCGAAAGGTTTTTCGGTTCAGCAATAATAATTTTTTTTAACGTAACCAAAAGTACTGAGAAGTAATAAAGGTAGAATCAATTACTCTGTTGATTTGTAGGCTTCTGTAGAAATAGTTGGGGAAAATTTGGAGGATATTGCTCGTAAAAAAGGAATCAGAATCCAACTACCTAAAACAATTGACTCTCATTTTTACATTATGCCAGTGATCTACAATACTTCTGCACATATTTCCATTAATAGATTAAAAGAAGAGCTGTTAATTATAGCAGTATCAGTTTTTTTTAAGATTTATATTATTTTTATTTATTTCTATATTTTTTATCGACTTTTTCCAATTATTTGTAGCAAAAATGTTTAAATTAAGATAATCTTCGTATAAAAAAATTTCTATATTATCATAGTATTATTATTGCATTATTAATTACCTTCAGCTATTCTGAAAATCAGCTTATTCATAATATCACTGAATTACAGTAATAATGAAAAGATGATACTGATGAAGCTGTAAATTTAAAATTTTGGTCAATTGGAATTTTTGATTTAAATTTGAAACGATATCAAAATAAATGAAACGAAATAAGCTGCTTTAATCGGATTTGAAGCGCGTAAAATAAATATCGGAAATTTTCAATGCGCTGGAATATTGATAAATACTGGAGTGCTAAGATCGGTATAGTCACACCAAATTTTCTTGGTCAAATGATTGGGTACTTTTTTAAACATTCAAAGAGTGCATGGAAATATTCTTTTTGTATTTAAATTAATGCTACATATCATCCAAACATTTCCATTTACTCCTACAATTTCTACAATCATTCAACTGAACTGATTTAGACCTATATTCGATTGTTGAACGAGTTCAAAAAGTCATCTTCTGTTTATCGATCAAATACCATAGCATATCTCGAATGTTGTAAATCAAACTCACTTGTTTCCACTATAAAAAGTTGAGCCTATCCAAGAGCACATCTTCATTATCATTATCATTATCAATAGAGCGTGACTCGATTTTCATTCACGTTCTTCTCATTTCTCATCTTTTTCTTATCATCATTGTTCATTTATTAAATGCCCGTACTATATCGCTGTATTAGATATTATTTTTATTATAACATTGTATTAGATATTATTATTATTATATTATAAAGAATATTTATTTGCACATAAATGTCTTAGTAAGATTAAATGCAAAACATTCAATTGCAGATCCTCCTATCGAAAGTGAATGAACCAAAAAAAGATTTGCATCCTCACATACAACTCAATACGAGAATTCGTCAATACGAGAAATTCACAACAACAATTGGATTCATCTTTCATAAAATTGCTATTCTTAAATTTCGGTAATTATAAAGATATTATTGCCCAGCTGTTATCTATAGCCAGCTGTACTAATTAATATAAATACTATCAACAACATATCTCTTCAAAAACTTCATTACTTTATAAGCCTACAAATGAGTGCAAATTTACATCACTTAATTTTTAAAAACAGAATGGAAGTTTTCGATACTTTTACTGGGAAACAAAAAAAAAACTAGGGATTGAAATGATTATGCGATGCCTAATCATGTACAAACAACAAATTCAATGATACAATCGATGTTAGCACTTTGATCGTTAGCCTGATAAATGATTAGCAATGTTATCTCTAAGAAATTAATTGCAGATCAATGAAAAAAAATTGACTTCATTATATTCTTTCTAATAATTTTTATAATCTCTCTGAAAGTAAAATCAACTGAATAAAAGCTTAATCCAAATAGTGCTTATATTAATCCCATTCGTTGTCAGGAAAGTATACACTTCCATAAATTGTTCACTTCGGGATTTTGCAGTATGAGGTAACGGCTTTGCATAAATTGCAACACCAATTCTTCCTGCAATGTAGCATATTTCCTTATCATATTGCTTGCACAAAAAAATGGAAAGACAGATGATCAACTAATTGGTAATAGCTTATTGTGCCAAAAGAGTTGAAACCAGTTTTTTATGGAACAAAATTTCTCGAAAATTATTTTAAGTTTACAAAGTCCATTCAAAAATCAGCTTGCTACTTCATCATTGCTATTTTGTTAAAAACTTGCTACAAACAAGCAGATGGGGATATCTGCTCATTTGTCCTGTAAAAAAGACAGTAAGATTAAGCAACTTTTATTATTTGCAAATATTATTTTATTTCCAAAGAATTGGCATGATTTATGAATCCATTCATGGGCTGTTAGTAATTGGCATGAGAATTGTATCATTTAGGGTAAAATAACAAAATTTAAAATGAAATCTAACGCTATTTTACAGTAATAATTAAGAAAATGTTTGGAAATAGTATTGACCATATGTGATCATATAGTGTCAAATTCAATTTCAAACCGTTTCTTATCGAAGATAATCGGTGTACAGTTTTCCTAAATGGATTACACTTGCCATATAATTCATTGAAAGTTAATTTATCGATGCAGAAAATATGACAAATGTTGACAAAGTAGATGCATTGAGAGTGGAAAGGAAACAGGCATCCCTTTATACATTTGCAAATTTAAGAGATAATTCAACTCATTCATGAAATCTTTAGTTGGCTTAATTCGAAAAACTTGCATATTTCACAATGAAGTATTTTGGTAATCAAACTGGTCAAGAAAATTCACTCCATTATTTTTGAATTAGTAACTTGTAATTTCATTCCCATTTTATTTTGCCTCATTTAGATTTATTATATTCCATTATTTCCTCTCTTTTTCGGTTAATTTATGATGTTCAATTTCGAATTATTAAAAAAATTTATGCACTACCAATATAAATCATGGTATCGAATTTGAAATTAAATCAGAATGTCAAGGAGAATGGCGTAATTTGATTTTTTGTTTCAAGAATGCAAACTAGAGAAGAATAAAATATAAAATAACAAATAAGAAAAAATAATTAAAGTGTGAAAGAAAAAAAAGTATTTGCTATCCATTATTTTATAAAACAACGATATAGATCTTTTTTTTTTAACTAATATTTTTGTTTGCAAAAATATAGAATTTTGATTTGAAATAATGAAAATGCAGGAGAGTCGGATAAGAATTAAATTGTCTCGTCTTCCGAACTGTTGAACTGATTTATCAATTGTTCTATTTGCTCTTTATCCTATCTTTTTCCTTCTCTACCTGAAAATATCGTTTAATTATAATCCTTAAATAAATCCATTGCTGTCTTTCAAAATCAGCATTAACAGTTGTTTATATATCAATACTATTTTTACCTCTTATTAACGATAATTTGATGACCGAAATTCCTATTATACCTCTGTTCCTTAATCATTTATGCTTAAAATTTTATAAATATTTTTCATATGATTTAAAAATTTTATCTATCATCGGAAATGCAATTGCTCAGCAAAACTGCCCGGCGGTCAACAACTTTATTCGATTTTCTAATGATATTTTAATGATATTTTATATAGACCATGAGTTGTGAACAATCCAAACAAGTATGAATTGGTCCATGTGAAGAGAGAAATGGATTTAGTAATTTCTTGCTATTTTTCATATCTGCAATAGCTAGAATTCTAAATATAGGCCAATTTTTACATTCTTTAGAAGTTGTTATCTAAAGACTAAAAAAGGCTCCTAGATTTATATTGCTTTTTGCTGATCTTGTAAATTATTCAGATTTCAGTAAAATGTTGAAACATTTATTGATACTACAGTTCTGCAAAGTGATTAATGCGTATTTTACGAGTGATTTCAACACCTGGCTTACACAAGTTTTTGGATATGACGTACAAGCAACACTAAATAGGTGGGAAAAATTTTTTAAATCTTGTAGAGTTGTCTGCATCTAAATTCATCTATTAAAGGACAAATAGAAATCTTAAGTTCAAATGATATTTGCTTTATAAATCTTATAATCTTCTCACACTCGAAGTACGCCGTCAAGCAAATTTATATCCGGATGACATCCATTGCAAATGATCTAGGTAATGAAAGATATTAACAACTGCATCAATCATTGATGTAGTTGAAAATCCTACAGTTTTGAAAAAATTTTAATTTAGGGCAGACTTGGGTCAGATGGGCTCCTTTGGTGGTAAGCAGTATCGGAATCAGATATTAAAAAAAGATCCGATCGTTTTTGTACATGGTGTCTCAAATACTGCGGGAGAACAACCTTTTATTGGTGCAACCTATTTTTTGTATATTTTTCATCTGATCATCCAATCAAATGCCATCTTCTTTATCTTACCAAAGTTAAATTGTTATCAGTACTGTTCACTATTATCAGAACTTCCGGTTACGAATGGTCAGAATTGTATGCAACAACGTTTGCCAATGGAGCAGAAGGTAATCCAGTGCAGTGGGCGAAATATACGATGAATTGCAAATATGTCAAACAAGTATTTTATCTATTTTTAGACTGTATATGAAATCCAATTATTACCTTAGAAAGTTAATTTATTGTTCAAAATAGTATTGCCTTTCTTCAAAATGATTTAGAATTTGGAATAAATATCCTACGAGGAAAGATTTTGAATTGGCTAGCTCTATTTCAATTAGTGACTGCATGAATTTCTTAATACATTTTCTATTGCTATAATTTCAAATGATAAAGTAAGCTGCCAATAACTAGCAAGTTAATTAAAATTTACTTGGTAGCATATAAAAATATCTCAATTTCAATGAGTAATTTAAGGTACGAGGATTGATTGTGACTGTGCGTCTTTATACTAATCGTGCTGTTGATGTTATTGCATATTCGTTAGGTGTGCCCATCGCTCGGAAAGCTATTTTAGGAGGTGAAAATAGAAATTTTAACTAATTTTTTGTTTACATTTTACATTAAATTTTATTCCATTTACTTTATTCGTTCATTACTTTTAGTTATGCTTAACATCAATGCAATAATAGTTACTTCAATTTAGTTTCAAACTTCCAGTCCAATCAAATCATTTCTGCATAAAATTAAATATAAAGTGAAAGAAATAGATTGATTTATCGATTGTTGATTTTTTATTTATTTGTACGATCAGTATTAATTACCCCATTACCGGAACACATCCTTGGATTTCTCATACATATATATTTTTTTTTGGCCAAGTCTTTGCTTGTAGTTAGATGGTGTACAAGTCATTTATAATTGAATTATTATTCTTGTTTTCCTGACCTTTTCCTTTTTTGAACTTGCAAGATATCTTCTGCCCTGATGATACACTTAAGCGTTTCATCCTCCGATCGTTTTTTAATTGGATAACATATTTCAGGCTATTGTGTAGATACTAGGGAGAATCTGGGAGGTCCATTGACAAATTTTATCGATACATTTGTTGGTATTGCTGGACCAAATCATGGCGTTATGCCAAAGGTTTCGAATAAATTTTTCAAGCTATTTGTTCCATTTTTTAAAATACTAGTTATCCAAAATTTTTATTTCTTACAATTTTCATTTACATCACTTTTGCCAGCTAAATAATGTTTCTTTGAATAAGGTTGGTTTTATTAGTATTCCGGCATGTGCATTCGATTTGGTACCCATTTGTAATCAGATTACCGGTCTTTTCTCTGGTATATGCCCATTGGAAAGTGCATTTTTAAAGGTTAGAAATTATTAGAAAGACCATTTGAAAGCTTATTTAAAAATATTTTTTAAATTCAAGAAGAGATTTTATATAATTCAAGTTTATCATTGCATTTTGCTTAATAGCTTTGCAGTATTTGTAGGACATTAATTCTGTCACAGGCTACGAGGGAAAATATATATTTACTATTTATAGTAAAGACGATCAAGTTGTTGGATACAGTGTTTGTGACAAGGTAATTTTTTTTCCAAATTGACTGCAGATAGTCTGATTGAAAAAAAGACGATGAAAAAAAGTAATAGGAAATGATTTTTTTAAAGCTATGCATTTGAACTAATTAATGGTAAATATGATTAACGTTATATTGAAAGTAAAAAGAAGGTTTTTTCTAACTGTTTGTAGAAATGAATTAATTTAGAAATCTATCTGCGAATACCAAATTAAGTTGAAGTAACAGTTCAATTTTGCAGAACATATTTGGTAACTTTATCAAAACTTACAAAAATTATCATTGTAAATCTAAAATTGCTTTCAAATTCTGACTGAATCGACAGGTGTGTTTGGACTTGTCGGTATTTATGAATAATTCAGATAACCTCCAAAATAACTGGTCAACATGGTGAAAAAGTTTATGACAAAAAAGATCACGATAAAACATTCAGAGATTCACTGCCAGTTCAACTGCAAATGGTACGCCATCATATCGTGATATGACGTATTAACCGATACTTTTTTGTAAATTTAAATACTATCTATTACAGCTTGATAATCTGATCCGCTGATATCAGCTACTGTCACTGGATACTGAATAAAATAATCACATTCATCGTGTTTTCTTCAAATTTGATCAACATTAATGGAAAAAATTTCGTTAAAGATTACTTCAATATGCAATTTATTTCTATTCCAGTATAATTTAAAAAAATACTAAAAAAAACATGAAACAATAAGGATTGCTTACCTTAACGATTTTTGAAAATTATCATTGCCATAGTATGGCTTAGAGACTGTTCATTTTATCGCAGTACAGTAGCAGACAGTGGATCAGTACTGAATACAATAAATATATTTTGAATATTACACAGTTTGGTATTCTTCTAGGCTTCATTATATCTACATCTCTTTACAATGTAATAAGATTCCCAAGTAGAGGATCATTTATGTTGTAATAGGGATCCCTAAAATAGAAAATCATTTTAAAGGTACAATGTAAGTTTAAAATGTCCTTTTCATATTTTTCAGAAGCTGAAATTTGTTGACAATTTAAAGCTCTTGCCTTTGATAGAGCTAAAAATGTAAATGTTCGAAGATCGCATAAAAATTATCCTATATGGTAATTGTCATATTATTCCGTTTGTTGTGGTTACAACATTTATGAAAGCAAAAGATTTTTTAACAAATCATATTCCATGTTTATTTTAGCAGTGACCATCTAACATTGTTCATATTCATCCACTAAATAGTCTAATGAATAGCATGAAAAAATATCCACTAAATAGCTAATGAATAGCACAAATCTTTATCAGCCTAATTAGTCCAAAGTACTTTTTCAGTATTTTCAATTAAGCAAGGGATCTAAATTCGCAATTTATGAGAATACAAAAAAAAAAAAAGCAATAAAGCAATTTCTGAACAATTCTAATGGTAGACTACACCTTCTACTTTTTTCTGTAATACGATTTCTGCTATGAAATGCTTATTCTATCACTTATTAAAATTTGTTAATAAACAAGATAAGTTCTCCAAAAAACCTACAACCTTTCAATTTACTATTGCAACGAATAGCGGAAGTATTTTATAGTTAGAAAAAAATTCGCAAAAAAATTCGCTAATTTATTTGAAGGAATTAACCAAGTGATGAGCAATACACGCCAGTGCAGATAACTGATTCAAATCTTAAATATCATCAAATGTTCATTTATTGACATGAAATGTTATTATAAGGAATATTTTACCTTGAAAATATTTTCTTCATATGAGAGGCAATTAATTTTTTATCTTCAATTAACTTCTCATATTGTTATCTTGTTATTTCAGCAGTTTTTTTTCTCATTTCATTTTGAGAAAAAAGCAATTGTAATTGATGGGTATGGAATTTGCTTAAACATTAGGTCTCATAATCTCTGAATTTGGCATTTACAATTCATTTAAAAATCATTTTTGGGAAGTTTAAAATGATTGATAAAATTTCGTTTTCCAATGAAGAAAGGAATTCTTGCTTTCTCGTTGTTTTTTTGTTTCTTGAAACTTCTATTTTTGCGTGGTTCCCTAGTTCAAGCTACTCTTCATGATTTTATCTTCAATAACGTTGGGAAATATAATAGAGCTGCTTTCAAAAAAAAGTATTATCACAATAAGCAAAAAAAAAAATTAATTAAGGAGACGAAATGGAAGATTAAAAAGAGACAAATGAAGTGCTAAGTTAAATAAAACAACAAACTAAATTTAGATTTATCACATCATTTCAGTCCATTCAATAGATCATCTAATATCATTCTATGAATTTCATTTATACTATGAAAGACTATGCTGCGGAAATTATTTGAATATTTTAATTCGATAAATGATTTTTCATAAATCTTCCTTCAGTCTTTAAACTTCTAGCTTACAGTACTGATAACATGGATACTGTTTTCATTGATTATTATGCAAGCTGAACATTATAAAGCCAATGATAAAGTTTCATTTGATTTTGTATCAAGATTCATAAAAATTAAAAAGCTATTGATATAACATATCTGTACGTCATCTGTATAAAAAAACTCGATTTGGATATCTTGCATAATTCTATTTCTTCTTCATCGTATAAATTTAGCTAGAATAAAAACAAATTTCTGTTGGTTATAAATCTTGATTATCTTTTTAAAAAAGTGACGTAATCATTTCGCAACTCCAAAACTTTCAGTGAACAAAGCATTAATATTAATTGAAAGCTTCTATAGAGACACGTGAGAATAATCGTACAATCGAAAAGTTTAATCTCAAATTGTAGTTTCTCACCATTCTGAGAAAAGAAACGAAAAATAAATTATTGTTATATCATTTTCATTTCCGCATTGTTGCAAACTTAGAAGCAATTATTGTTTTACGTTTTTGAAGGTCTTGACTAGAAAAATTAATTTATTAAATAACAAAGAAAATTTTCAATTTTATATGGAAAGATTGGAAATAAATAGTTCTAATATTAGAAATAATCTTGAGAATGCAACATTTTGGTATTTTGATTTCAAAAATGTTCCTATTCTTTATATTTAGTTGCAAGTGTAATTATGCTTCCATGATTGTTGAAATTCATGAAGCATTTTATAAAAAAAACCTATTATTGCATATTATTTCTTAGAATTAAAGTTTCAGTTAGTATAGCCCAGAAAATAGCAGAAAAAAATTCCAGGTTGATAATCTAAAAAGTTTTGTGAGATTTTTTTTTCTTTTGCGTTTTCGCCTATTATTGCATATTACTTTTGTTTCACGCAACCACAAATTTAAAAAAAAGCAGAACTGAAAAATAATTGGTATCTTATCGAGGATTAAATATTAAATCACACTCTTTTAATATTTAATCTATATTTTTTTTTAAATATATATCTCTTTTAATATATGGAAAAATGCTTGAATAAATTCAATCAGCTCTTTTCTGATTACGATGATGGAAATAG
This sequence comes from Mansonella ozzardi, assembly GCA_029876185.1. NCBI lineage: Eukaryota > Metazoa > Nematoda > Chromadorea > Rhabditida > Onchocercidae > Mansonella > Mansonella ozzardi. Next base: position 16,589 of record JARVGP010000613.1, on the reverse strand, counting down.
GACTATTAGCTAATATTCAAGGAAGAGCAATTTTGTTTGCAAAAATGACGTTGCACAGAATTGAAATAACAATAATCCAAGGGTTAATTTTATTAGGAATGATAATCAGTACCAGCTGTATTTAGCAATTATTTCTAACAATAGACTTTATTATATAAAAGACAAGCAACTTGAGTACATTAAATATTTCAAACATTCGAAATCCAAAAGAATAAAATCTTATATAACTTCGATTTTTGAATGCTTCCATGAAATTGTTGAATTTAATTCCCGAAAACAGTTTAATAAAGTAAAACATTTTCCATAATTAAGGCTCATTTATTTTATTCAACATAAGTTCTTCCTAATTCAGTCCACATTATTTTTTTTATAAACTATTTGAATTATTATTTTTATTTAATTGAAATTTTTTTTTAAATATTTTTTATTTTTTTTATTTTTTGGCTGCTAATATTTTTTATTTTTAGAAATTTAAATAAAAAAACTATTCTATTTGAATTATTTTTCATTTAATCGAAAATAATTTGAAATAGGATATTAATCAGAAATAGTTTTAAGTGGAACAATATCATACCAAAAATTCTGATTCTGACTGAAAATCACAATCAGTATTTGTTTCTGTTCACTAGCAACAATTACTAAGCTCATCGCATTATTAAAACAAGGTTTGTTGTATAAAACTCTGTTATTAGTAAAGTATCAATTTTATTTTTAAAATAGCTTCTGTGACTTTCGCCACATTATACTCTAGAATAGTTATTACCAATGTTAATCACGATCTTATCTGTCCTGAAACTGTCAACTACTCATAGCTTTTTTTTTTAATCCGTAGAATCTTGTTAATAATTTCTACAACATATTTTCTTTACTTTAGTTAATTTCAACAACATTCTTAATGGAAATCCCTTAAAATTTGCATAGCTATCATAGTCTAAACTACTGGAATATATTTATTTCATATTATTGCTATCTCCGCAATACTTTTTAGTTCGAGCATTAAATACAGTTAAATCACCATTTACATCCCTAAGATATCTAAACGAAAATCTATCAAAATATAAAAAGAGGAGATAATTTCAGAAGCATTAAATAAATCTATCACGAACCAATCATATTATCTTGACAACTGGTTAGAATGATATTNTCTATCAAAATATAAAAAGAGGAGATAATTTCAGAAGCAAATAAATCTATCACGATAAATCTATCATAAATCTATCATAAATCTATCATAAATCTATCACAATAAATCTATCACGAACCAATCATATTATCTTGACAACTGGTTAGAATGATATTTAAAAATATTAATTTAAATGATGTCAGATTTAGGGAGGTGATTATCAATATTAATTACCGAAAATCTCGAATTAGATTGTATTTTATGAAATTTATTTTACTTTACTGAACGAAAATTAAAAAATAAAACCAGTCATATTGTATCAAGCAAATTACTGCGAAAAATGCTAGAAGATAATTTGCCTTTCATCAATTATTCATATTCCAGTAATTTATTTGTTTTATCTCATTTTGAAGAAAAATTTAATAGCAAATCTAAAAAGTATATGATTTTAGAAATATATCGAAATAGCAAAAAACAAAATGAAACTTTTTATATTGCGTACTGTATTGGCTCTTTTATTTCTCGTAGCCGCAACACTATCATTCGTTTTGCAAGAATTACCACTGGACAAATATTTCATGAAGCGATATAGCCGAAATTTGGATATGATCGAAGATCTTCAAGATAATATGCCGAACTATCAGGTAAACTTTTTTCAACACTCATAATATGATTTTTAGCCGAAATGTTAGATGCAATATTCCTTATACTAAAAAATGATTCTTTTTTGTAAATCATACAATAGATCATTTCCATTTTGATAAGTAAAAACTTTTGCCTTCAAAATGCTGTTGATTATGAAACAAATGAACGAAAATAAATATTTCAGAGATTTTATTATTTCTAATTCCAATAAGTTTGATTAAATCAGAGAATCGAAGATTGGAAAACTAATCAATATGATCGCAAATACTTTGTTGACTTGTTTTATTGCCATCAAATGTAGTGCTATTATAATTTGGTAAGCATTCAGGAGAATGGATGATTCGACTAATTCTTCATGTGATCCACTTTTATTTGCAAACAGCTAATGTTTTGGATTATCATTTTTATTAGCTTTAAATTTCAAAATAATAAATGATCGATTTGAAAACATAATTGATGCAGAATTTTTATAAAAGCTAAACTATCGGACGCAGTACCAGTATTCACATATTAGCTTCACAAATTATTAAAACCCAGCAGAATATACTGAGAGAATTACGGGGAATAAGTTGATAGTAGCTTTCGAAAATCTCTCGGGCAAAGTTGTACCACGTCTCCGTCAATTACACTATTATATTGGCATAACACATCCAATCAGAATCCGGAAATTTCAAGTATCATGTCTAGATATTCATGATTAGTTTTACTCATATAAGCTTGCCTTATCAGAAAGAGTTAAGATGATGTATCAATAAGTCAGAAATTACTGTATGAATAATCAGATCTATTAAATGATTTATTTCTTGATGACCACTGTTAGAATGCCAGAAACGTTGAACAGCAACAAAATGAAATACCGTAACAAAAGAAAAGAACTGTACATAACATCAGTCCATCAATAAATAAACGAATTACGGCAAATCCAGAGTTTTTCAAAATAGTACACGATAAAAATAATAGAAACCAGAAAGGTTTAACTAGACTTCTGCACAGATTTCCCTAGCAGACAAATTAAAAAAAACAGTAACCTAACAGATATAAAGTCATCGGATCATTGGCTTGATCTGCAAGTACTCTAAAAAAAAATGGAACGATGAGAAGCGCAAAAATTTTCCAGTGAGATCTAGCTCGAAGTATCATTTGAAACAGAAATTAATGTGGAATAGCGTTATCTAGCTTGCAATCGTTGAAAACTCTTAACAAAAATAATATCAAGAACACTAAAAACTCGATTATCGTTATGCCTTATAACACAATCTTATTTACCCAACAAAGTTTCGAGTATTACAGTAAGGATTTTACAAAAAAATATGAATAGTTCCACTTGGCTCAGCACATTAAACAACTTTACTCAGAACTGCCAAAGACTAAAATTTAAAAAATATCCACTGATTCAAAATTTCACATTTGGAATGAAATAGAAGAGCGGTTTCCTGAACCAGTGATCTACTACAATACAAGTAAAAAGCAGCGAAAATTGAGGTCAAAACAAAAGTACTGCTCTGAATTTTATAGAAAACGAATATTTGATAACACAGAAAGGAGATTAAGGACACAAATCGTGTCAAAATTTAATACATTTTTATCAACTAAAAGGAAAAAAAAGAAAAAAGAAAAGGAAAATCACTTTCGACGTCTGTCAGCTTCCTGTTGCGTGGGTGGTGGAGGTGGTCCTTTCTTGTCCAACTCTTCCAGATATTGTTCCAGTAACCGTTCCCGTTCTACTGGGGCATTATTCAACACAATATATCGCTTGTCATTCTGAAATAACGTCTAATAATCTCATAAGTATCTTCAATAATATAGTAACTACTACTATCAGAAGGCAAATAATTACAAAAAAGTGGCGCAGAAATGCAAAAAGTTACACGAATTTAAAAAAAAAAAAAAGAATGACATAAATAATAGTAGAAAAAAAGTAATAGTAACATAGGACACGGGATAAAACCGGTGAGATAATTTCTGAAACCTTAAGAGATCTCAAATTGTATATCGTTTCACTTTTCTGAAAATTTCCAACTATAACCAACCTCAAGTACTGCAAGTATGTCACGAAGATGCTGTTCGTTTTCTTGTATCATTTTTAAAGATTTGTACGTAATAATTTTAGTCTCCTTTAATAAATCTTTGAAATCCTTCATTACTGCTTCTTTCCGCTCCTCCATCCATTCTTTGTAATCACGCTCCGTTTTCTGAACAATATTGAAAATAAGTGGAAAAAAGAAAACAAATTAAACAACTTGTTTCACCTTATAACAACTAAAGCTTTATTCTAATTAAAATCTAATTAAATTTTTTTTTCGCTGAATCACAAAAATTCACTGTTGTCACTCTCTTTCCAATTATTCCTCTATTTATCTATACGGACGCAAAGTAATTTTAAAATTACTCAAACCATATAAAGGATAAATCAAATCAGTACTGAAACAAACTAAAATCATTTCCCTTCTTATCATCGACTGCCAAGGAACATCTTTCTTAAAGTGGATATATTGAATTAAATTGAAACTCATTTACATATACCGATTTTAATTCTAGAAAAACCAAAAAGACCCAAAAATATGACAAGGAATAAATAAATAAGTACAATACCCTTTCACCAATGTTGAATTTTGCGAATCGTTCATCCTTCTCAATAATTTTTCTAGCTTCGCGCCACTTCATACTAGGCATAATATCTTTTGTTTCATTTAACAACTGTAACACATTAAGCATAAAATAACCGAAAACCTAGCAAATGGTTACCAGATGAAGATAGAGATTTAACCACATTCTCACTTTTTTTTTTTTAAAGAAAGTAATCACCAGGATAAATGATGGGTCTAAAATTTCCAACACGAGAAAACGAAAAATAATTTTAAAACTGAAAGGAAATCAATTAAAGATGACCTGGAAAAAAACTTCGCGTCTTTTTCTCTCCAAATGTTGTACATGAGCATCAAACAACCTTTCTTTAGCGTCTTTTTCCAAAAGATCGCAATTTTCATAACGTGAATCTTTCCGCAAAATTCGACGAGCTTCATGCCAAGTATAATCAGCTGATTTTATCTACAAAAGTGAAGAGACTTTTGATAAAAACCAAATGCAAATATTTAGAATAAAAGCTGCATTCATAAGACATTAACAGTTTGGTCCTGATGGCACATATCCGCATGACTATATTGAAATATCACTTCGTTCTTCTAAAACAATGTGCTTCAAGCTTTAGAATTTACCAGATCAATAAGCAACGCTTTAAAAGATTCTTCATGTTCTTGATATTTGTGCTTTTCATGTTCTTTACTTCTTTCTTTTAGCTGTTCGCCTAGCTCAGCTTCCACTTCTTTCTTACGCTCTTCGATGGCAGCTTCAGCAGCAACGCGCTTTTGACGATCATTCTCCTCTTCAATATCCTGAAACCCCATGATTCCTTCATTTCAATAAATTTCCGATTTTGAATCCATCTGTAGTTTTATATGCATAAGATAAATCTTCCATTATTACAGCTTCGCAAGCTTATTACAAGTATACCCTCACTACTAAGGTATCAAGTATGGTGTTCCATATTCTAACTTCGGTACATAAACCAAGAAGGTGTTCACACGTATAAATGTATATAGGAACAAAAACAATACTAATACTATAATATCAATACGATAATCAAAAAAATTACTGGAAAAATTACTGAATTAGATTCTTCTGGCAGTGTATCCTGATATTCACGGAAAAGAGTTTCTCGACTTGAAGATCGATCAATAGCTTTATAACGTTCATCATCCTCTAACTGCTTCTTCAATGAGGACCACTTCGTCCGAGAAGTAATATTCTTTTCCATAAGCATTGTAATAAAATCCTTACGTATCTAAACAAAACGAATATCATTTTTAAATTCAAAAACTTTACTCCTTTTCTAAAAAGCAAAAAATTAGTCATTTTCAGTTATTTAAAAATTAAAAGTCTTCTTACATTATAGCAAAGTATCCTCATTCTGGATTAAATTGCTTTAAGATAGTTCGACTAACACAAAACTCAATCCAACTCACTACTCTGCCAAAAACGATAAGTAAATTTGAACCTTTTCTTTCCTCTCTTTACGTTCTTCTTTTTCCTTTTTCTCCAATTCTTGTACAAATTCATTAAAAATATCCTCCTTATCTCGCATTTTTTCAACACCTTTGAACCGACTATCTTTACCCCATTTCGAAGCAAAAGATGAAAACGATGATCTTAAAAAATGGAACAATTAAACATTAGCAGCAAAAATACTGAATGTTTGATATGTACTGATCACAAAAAACCCCAAAAGAAAGCTCAAAGCTCAATCTATTATTTACCGCTTAAATAAAAACCTTTCTATTTTGTTTTTAAATAAATGATAAATTCCTGCAAATTTTTTTTTTATTACTTTCTAGTTCTAATCGGGACATTTTAAGTATTCAACTAACCTTCCATGTAATTTTGCCTCTTCAAGCAAATTCTTAAAATTTTCTCGTGCTTCTTTAGCCCGTCTTTTTTTCTCCGCTCGTTCAATTTCAGTTCGTTCACGTACATAAGCTTCGAAAGCCTAAATTTAAACAATCTCTAAGCATTATTATTAAGGAGAGGATAATTTATTCATTTCGACGAGGAAAAAACTCAAATTGTTTCGATTGTTTAAAAAAAAAATTAGAAATGCTAAATAAACATACAGCTTTCCGCTCTACAGCGTTTAGAAGTAGATAACGCTTATCGAATACAATTTTAGATAACTCCTTTTCCCAAGTGCTTCCAGCACTAACATTTTTCTCCGTCAACATTTCTTTAAATTCTTGTAACCTACGCTCAAACGGAACCTGCAAATAAATTCAAAATGTTACGATCTAACAAAAAATTTACTCATTTGAAAAATGAAGCTGATCCATAAATACAAATAAGCTCGTAATTCATTCTGTTGTGCTTATACCGATAACAACAGAAAACACAATCTAGATACACTGCCTTTTTATTTTGCTTTTAAATCTGTTAAACTGAAATTATTTCCAAAAAGCATTTCAAAAATACCAAAACCTGTATTCTATCTGTTCTTTTTTCTAGTACTTCGAGGAAATATTCAAAATATCACCTCTTCTCTTTCTTTTTGTGCTTGTAATTCCGCTTGAATTGCTGGATCAACTTGTTTCTCAAGCATCTGCCTCGGTCGATCCTTCTCTTTTTTCGCTGCCAACTGTTCCAGCCGCTGCTTCTCTCTGAAAATGTCATAAGTGAATTTGATGAATTCCGGAACTTAACACGATATAACAAATACAGTCTTAAAGAACTCACAACTTCTTTTCTTTGCGGCTTTTTTTAGCAGCTGGTGGCGAATTTTCTTCGTCATCATCGCTCTCCTCCGAACTTACTGTCTTTCCTTCATCATCCGCTTTTTTAGCAGTTTCTGGCTCTGTAATTTGATTTTTCTTAAAGAAAATCCAATATTTAAAAATTCAGAGATTTGAAGTTCATACAGACTAACTCGATTATGCTATGAAAGATTTGATGAAAATATACAACGACATGTATATCCAATGTCACTAGTGTAAAATATTTCAAATGCTTTACTACTATAGCATTACCTATCGAAAAAAAAATAGAATAATGTTTCAAATTATATCATTCTTCATCAAACAGTAATAATTTAGTGGCAATCGTTAAAAAGGCCTATATGAAATGATTTTCGAAATATACCTTTATGTTCGAAAAAAGTGCACTCACTTTTCTCTTCCGGTGGCTTCGACACTAGTAAATCTACATCTGGTCGATTGTACAGCTCTGGTGGTCTTTCCCAGACTGACGTACGTGTTGACGGATTATAGAAGAAAACCTAAAACTACGAGTTTTAGTCAAATTCTAGGGAATTATTCGCCAATGTATATTGAGTCGCTTATTTATCGTTTTTCAGTTAAGAACGCCAATAGATTTACTTTATGGTCGCCTGTCCATACTACACACCAAGGAGTCCCAGCTACAGGATTACTGCTAACGGGTCTCGACTTATCCACTTGTTTCGCTTCAACAGCTTCTGCCTCCTTTGCCGATTCCTCTTCATGTTTTTTCGCTTCTTCTGCAGCTGCTTTAGCTGCTGCTAGTTGAGCTTGCACCTGAAATAATTTCCGCGATACTTTCATATTTTATAACAATTCAAACATAAAATTAGCTAAACTCCGCATAAAATTTACCCTGTGTTCTAATTATAGTATAAAAACAAGAATTTATAATCACAGCTAGTAAAATTTAGTAAACACACCAAAAAGCCTATTCAACTCACATGTTTCCACCTGTTTACGAACACTCTCAGCAGCAATTGGATTATAGTTAATAGTCAATAGCAACTGTGAATCTACTTGAAAAATGTAATGCTGGTCACATCTGCTGGGACACTTAATAAAAAATAAAATTTTTTATCTCCCAAGATCTGCTGGTTGAAGAGCAGCATTTCAAGAAAAGCGTTACCTGCTGTTGTGCTAAAGCTGCAGCTTGTTGTTGTGCTTCCGTGAAGGCTGGTGTACCAGTATTATTATCGGCAGAATCTCCAGCGCCACCGGTAGTCACAGAAGCTGAAAATAAAAAAGATAAAAGAAATATCTATTCAGCGCATATTCTTTCCAATAAGATTTATGCTAGTCAAAAGCGCCACTGGCTTTTCGTAAATGAATATGATAACAACACATATTTTCAATTTTTCCTATGTTTCAAACTTAAATATATAAAACGCACCGGGAACACGATACCTGGTACGAATTAATAATTTATACACTCCTATTAATAAATTAAATTATCTAAAATTATCAACCTTCGAGTGCTTTTGGTTTATCCCAGGTCGTCTCCTGAGTCTGCGTATTATAATAATATTTACGTCCATCAAGTGCTGTATATTCTTGCCAAAGCGCAGTCTCTGATGAAACTGGAACACCCTGCAATAAACCACATCCTATTGTGAATAACTTTCGCAGAAATTAGAAGTATGCTAAGTTTTAAACTTCACGAAACGAACTTACATCAGTACCAGGACCAACAGCTGCCGGTACAACTGGCGGCATTCCAGGAACAGGCATCGGATAAGCTGGAGGAACACCAGGAAACATGGGCGGGTAATTTGGGCCACGCGGAGGAAACATCATAGGTGGCATCATAGGGAAACCTGTGATGTAACTGACTTAGATTATATTCTTAAAATATTGAAAAACAGGTCAAGATCATGAATCTTCAGACTTTAACTTAGTAATCTAAATAACAAAGAGTATATAATGATTTCCTGACGCATTAATAAGAAATTTAAAGCACTGCATAAATGAAAGATCCTAAAACTGATCCTTCTGATAGTATTTCAAGACACTATTGATCTAACTACCGATAATTAGATTAAATTTTAATGTTTTAAAATCTTTAAAAAAATCAAAATTAGCTCAGGAACAGTAATGATAGTTCTCCATTTTTTTCGATTTCAAACTCAAAACCTGGTGGTGGCATCATTGGGGGATATCCACCCATCGGCATACCAGCGGCCATTTGTGGTGGTACACCAGATCCGTAACCACTAGCAGCATTTTGAGAAACAGCTGAAAAACATTTTTTCTCATTTAGACAATCTTTAAATAATGAAGCAATGATATAGTGCAATCAGTTTTCTGCAATGGTAACGTCTGGCAAATATAATGAATGGAATAGTTTGCGAAATCCACTTCAAGACAATTTGATTTAACAAACAATTTCATTACAATCATTTCTTTACAAGAACGTATTTCCGCATAGTCATTTAAAATAAATTTTTTGCAAAATCAAGCTGGGAATAAAATTATAGCTCCGCGAAAGCAGATATATATTTGCTTTATTTCCTAAAAGGTTAATTTTCCTCGACTAACCACTATTTTATCGATGTTTCATATTACCAATTTATAATAAATAAAGATAACACGGTAAATGATATGTGAATATGAATGGCTGGCCCTAAACTACACCCTGATGAATTCAGGTTATATTTTTAAATGTTATTCCGCGGGACAAACCCAAGACTGTAATATAATTTATAGCTTTTAACAAATTAACTGATCAAATATAAGAATAGTTAGGTTATTACTTTATATCCTATAAAACATCATATACGAAAATTTAGAAATCACTAAGTGAACTACGACAGTTAAGTTTTATGTATACATATAACTCGCAACAGCACTCACATCGTAAAATAACTGAGGAAGAGGAAGTACTTTACGCATCACATCTGCTGTATGTGTGTATGTATGGAAGGACCTGTAATGTAGTTCTAGGAAGAGGCAACAAAAGACATCGCAGCATCTGGAAGCATCCGGGAAAGGTATTATCATATTCATGGATTGAATTTGCAAAGACAACAAAAAAATGCTTAACGAAGCTCTTTTCTTGCCAAAATTTCTCCATTTCTATGCAAATTTCTCTTTCTTATTTTCGAATAAACTGAATTACTTTTCAATTGGAATATTACTTTCCGTTGTTCCAAGGTTTCAAAGTTGAAGTGAAAAGTTACTCGGATTTTATTCTTTGCTCCAGGTAAGTATAACGTTTGCAATACGTACCACGTTCACGTCCCCGATATGGTAGTAGAAGCAGAGAATGTAAATGACAAAACTGTAGTAGACCCTATAAGGAATCATGCTGCAAAGTGCTAAAAAATATGACTGAAACACCACTAATTGAAACTATTTACTACTTCAGTAGTCATCAATCATCATCAATCCGTCATTTCCGTAGTTCTTCATAGTTACTATGTTAATTTTATATCTCTTACTATAATTCCTGCTTTCAGTATTCAAATTTCTTAACATTTGAAACACTTTTAAATTCTGTGAAAGCAGTCTTCATTATTCAGATGCACTCAGTAATATCCTCTTAACATGCAAAAATTAAAATTTTCCAGCGCCAGTCACCGAGATATCTTGGCGGTCTTCGGTAAATTGATAAATCCACTTTACGCGTACCATAACAATGCCAAGCAAAAGCCAACAACCACAACACCAAATAATCCAACCATCATTAATCGTGCCACAATAGAGATTATTAAATGCACGCCTACATACTTACCTCTTGCGTGCCCATAACTTTTATATACTTTGATAGAAAGAGAAAAAGACAAAACTCAATTTTCCATATCAAAAAAACTGGTAAAATTGCTATTTAATTGACAATTAAGAAGACAAATCATGATAATTTATCATGATAATGAGTGTTGAAGGCAAAAGTAACGGCAACAAGATAATGCAATAATAATAATAAATGGATGCAAAGATATTTCGTTAACATTTTCACCAAAAAGGAACCGAATTTTGGATAACAGTTATAAAAAGCATACCTTGTTCTTTCTCTTCCTTCGCATCTTTTTCAACCAGAGCCTGTAGTTCACTTTGTTCCATTACTTTAGCATTTTCTGGTTTCTCCCATACTGTATCACGGGTTACAGCATTGTAGTAATAAGGCTTGCCATCCGGTGACTTTGTTTCTACCCATAACTCCTGATCTGGTGAAACACCGGCAAGCTAAAAATAATTTAGCTAAACCTAAAGAAAAGATAATTTCGAAAAAAGTTTGCGAATTGACGATTGCAATATTTAAATGACATTTTGATGCTTAAAAAATAACACAATAATATACGAGCAACCTTTTTCAATCTTTCTGCTTGCTGTTGAGGCGTTTGCTGAACGGGTATTTGATGAGCCATTGGCGGCATTCCCATTGGAGGCATTCCTGGATATGGCGAAGGATAAAATGGTCGAGGTTGGAATGGTGGACCTCGCATACCACGTCCATCACCCATGTAACCAGGTCGTGGACCACGCATTCCATAACCACCGCGCATGCGCTGGAAGCCACCTCGGACACCTGAAACAGAATCAATTATATCATGCAAAACTTCGATCAAAAAGAACAAACCAGGCAGTAACTATCATCCAGCTGCAAAGAGACATTCGTAAGTGGACAAAGTGAGAAGTTGAATTACAACAGCTTTAGAATTGGAAAAACAGAGAGCTTGGATGAAGAAATCAGCATAAAGGAAAAATTTGATAAAATCTTCGCTTTATTTGAAATATTAAAAATAAATGTCTTTCCTAGTTCCGACAAATCAATGAGGATATTATTATCAAATAAACATAAGTGTTTCTCGTTCAATACATTATAGAGCTTACCTCTCGAACGATCATAACCATATCCATCGTCCATATCACCATTTCCATAAGGGCCTCCTCGTGGACCACCACCATACATACCTCGTCCACCCCTCCAACTGCCCGGACCACGCGGACGCCAACCACCACTACCCATACTTTGCGGTCCATAACCATATGGCGACATACCACCACCTACACCACGGTAGCCGCCACGTCCACGAAATCCACCGCGAAAATCATCACTACCACTGCGATATTCTTCCCCGCGATAATCTTCACCATGAAATTCTTCACCCCGATAATCACCATGCTCACGATCTGAACCTCGTTCCGAATATGGTTGATAATTATCTGGAAATATTACACTAAACATCACAACCATAATGATTTCACATTCACTACTTGCAGGAATTTGATGCACATCCCAAATTTTGTTTTGATGGCGAAACAACTTCCCAAGATAGATTTTAGATACGAGCCAAATGAAAACGCATTACCGAAATCATCATGTTCCTGGCCTTCTCGATGTTCAGTCTCATACTCGCCAACATCTTCACCAGCAGCGTCATGTTCATCCATGCCATTCTTGAAGTGATGTCCTTCATGCTCCTGATGCTGCCGACAGTGTTCATCATTCTGGCGGTCCATCTCCTCTCTCACTATACCATTCAGACTGCTATCACCGATTACTCCTGAAAATTTAGTTAAATTTAAATAAATTCCAGGAAAAAATAACGATCTCCACTATTTGCAACCGGTTAATAAATAGTTATTTCCTGACCTTTTTATCATGAGTAAATGTAAAATAATCTCAAAGAAGATACTATCTACCAATCTGCACATATTATAAATTTTCCAAAATGCAGCCTCATATTTACAAATTATTGAATACACAATTAACTCTCAGAAGAAACTTCAACTGAAACAACCACTCGCAGAAAAACTTTGTTATTAGTGTACGCGGAAAATAATCATAATATGCAAATTTTCAAGACATCTTTGGGCTGACGCACTTAAACAGTCAAAAAATTCCTACTGCAACAATATTTTAGGTAAAAGAGTTAAGTTGAAAAGATCCACTGGTCAAAACAAGGCAGAATAATAAATCAATTCCCTTGAATATAAAAAGCAGTGCACAGAATATAAAGCAGCTGAACTATCAGTAAAGATGAATAAATTCATGTCCATTTATTTTCATGGTATTTGTCCATTTTAATACAAATATATATATATATATATATATATAATTCTTGCGTTTTAGGTTGCAATCGCGCTTCCCCTTTACTTGTTTGTGTCGTGTGGTACAGCGTAAATAAAGGAGTAGTTGGGCGATACAACGTGTTTCAAATTATTTCTTTATATATATAAGATGTAATTACTATGAAAAAAAGTTTCGGATGATATAAATTAACATTACTCTTGAAAAAAATAAATTATGCGGTCAAATAGATTATACATCCATAATACATAAATGCAAAGCAACATCTCTGTTATGTTAATCTTCCTCGGAGAAAATTACTATGATACTGCCACTGTTATTGTTTGTTATTATTGCTAATGTTGATAATGCTGTCCTGCTGCTATATTAATCGCAAAGCATTTCATTATTGATGGACGACAACGAATGGAAGAAACATGATATCAAGATAATGTCATAAAGCCATTATTTTTTCGGGAATTTCTGAAGGAAAAAAAAATGAATACACTTGGAATGCTTCATTGTGTTTGACAAATCCATATTTAGATGCAGTCATTTCAGTAATATATCCATACCACATTCACAATAATTTGTAACTAGGATTGCCAAACAAATCAATTAACAGCTGTGGGCTGACTGTGATCCAGAATAATATGATTCAGAAGCTGACGTGTTTCAGAATACATAAGTGCTAATAAAGAGCAGATTTGAAAAGACATGATCAGTATTGCGAACTACTTCTGAGGTATACATTAGAAGCGCTGAAGAATAAATGGCGTGAACTGGCGATTTTGAAAATCTTGCATAAATAGATCATAAGACAATATATTGGATTTGAAGTGGGTTGTTTTATATTAACAAGAAAATCAATCCTCAATCTACAGCCAAAAATTACTTGCAAAAATGAAGAAATTAAGGATAATTTCCTAATTTCAAAAAACGTCTCGTATTTCGAAATCAATCATTTTAAATTAACTGATTAAGCAAAATAAATTCAGAACAAGAAAGAAATTACGTCACATTATTCATACATTGCAAACCCCCGGGACTTAATTGAAACTTGAATTTTAATTAAATTAAGTCTGTATGGACAATAAGCATTTGCACAAGATACTGATGATATGATAAGAGCATAAAAACAGCAAATCAATTATTTATAATATGTAAAAAAAAAAAAAAAAAGATACAAACTATTTCCATTCATCCTAATTTGTCTGCTAACTTTCCTTGTTTTAGAAAAAAAGAATAGTGGATTTGAATGAAGTTTTTTTTTTCTTACCTTGTTTTTTAATTAATCATGTTTTCATATATTTAATATTTCTTACTTTAACTCAAAAGTTTGCAACTAACCTTCATGATGCTCATGTTCCATTCTTTCATAATGTTCATGCTCCTGTGTTTGCTCTTCTTGTTCATCTTCATTTGTGGCCATTTTCATATCATCATAAGAGGATGAAGAGATTGCCGTATGTTCGGATGCTTCACCATAATCATGTTGCTGTTGATGCTCCAGTTCATCATGTTCATCTATTTCCATTACTTAGTGTACACGTGATATTTCGCAAATGAATTAAAATATCCTAAAAAATCATCATAACAAATGTTCATAAAATAAACAAATAAATCAAGTGATATAGAAGCTAATCATTCGTGAATTCTTTTAAGATCATCAAGAATAAAGTATAAAATAGAAAAAGGTTCAAATAAAGCGACAAATTCCAAATCCAAATATTTCATATCAAATAGCCATATTTATGCAATGCCAGCAGAAAATGAAATTCAACTTTCACTTTAATTAACAAATTCCTATTAACTTTGTCAATGTCCAAACAAATTGAAGGCTAACCTAACTATCAATAAACTTACAACCAAATGCCATAATGCAACCTGAAATTGTATTACAATAACCTGTAATTTTACAGGTGGTTATTCACCAGTTAATATCCTCACTATTCCATCATTCTTATATATATGCATAATGCAAAATGACCTCTTTCCAATTTTGCTGTTCCAATCAATAATACCATGACCATCGCTTAAGAACTCACGTCCAAATGACCTAGCTGCTAAATAATCCTAAACAATGGACATACCGCGAATCTGAACTGCAAAAACAGACCAAAAATGCTTTAATATGTCTACGTTACATTACAATAATGTACGTAACCATGATTGGATGGTCGATGCAATTCAAATGTCTTAGTTATGCAAATACTGTACTTGAAATTTTTGCAAAAATTTCGTTTCGTTTTTTTGAAGGTAGTTCTAGAATTAAGTGCATTGGTAATTGTATGATTAATACAAAGATGTAAATTTAAATGACATATTTCGGATTATCATGACAAAAGAGAGAGAGAGAGGAACTACTGCATAAATTTTCCCGAGAGAAAACAGATGATCAATAAATTATTTATGAACATATAGGGCAGAAAGAATAAGCAAAATTGCTTGGCAATTGCCAGTTTGTTCCAACAATTCTAATTTTTAATAATTTTCAGTAATTCTAATTTCTCGAATCTTATTACTTCAAACGAGATTATTGTCAAATAGTTCCATTTCACCTATATCTATTACGGATATTTATTACGTAGAAATTTAACCATTGGCTATGCGGATAATAAATAAGAAATAAAATCAAATAATGAGAAATAGTCAGAAATATCATCATCTTTGAAGCATCATGAAAAACTGCTACAAAGATATTCAAACAAATCATCTATAAATTAAATGAACTATTTCATTTTTGAAGTAAAATAGTTAAAGTAATTTGACTTACTTAAATTGCTTAAAGTAATTTGATCCATTAGGCATAATATATTTGAGGAACTTTTCAAATCTATTAATTGATCGATTTTTACTACTTATTAACAAACAATGCCTTTGGAAGCTTTTCTATGAACTAATACAATTAATATATTTACTGTTTATTTAGAGGTTTTCTTGTTAAATAAAATATGAAATGCTTCATATCTTCGAGAAATTTACTATTACAGTCATTGAGGTGTACTGAATGCGATAACTTAGCCATTCAACATATTATATATATACTTATCTATTTAAAATTATAAGAATGACTTCTATAATTCAAGAATGATTCTATAATTTCGGTTAAAGCCTTAAATCATTACACTGTTCTATTCCTAGAATTCATATGCTCTAAGAATATTATTAAACTGTTTAAATTTGCGAAAGTTTGGATAATACATTTATCAATATTTTAGAATTCCTTCAGAGAAGTTTTGGTTCATTTAGTTTTGCCGGATGATAATCACATCTACTTGACCAATGGATATTGGATAGCAGATACAACTGATGAGATAATCTTTCAAAGTATTCTCTACTTTTCCGCAATGTTGCATTGAACTTCTGCCTTTACTATTTGGTAAGTAGACAATTCATTTGGTAACATCAAAAGATTTATATTAACTGTTACTTTCTAATATGTGAAGAATCATTTTATTTTCTGAATTTATCATTTAATTTAGAAATT
>JARVGP010000612.1:0-37010 GCA_029876185.1 Mansonella ozzardi | reverse complement strand
GTGATAGTAACAACGATATTCGATGGCTCAAAAATGTTTACCATTCGATTTTAAATTGACTTTCATTCGTTCAACATGACTGACAATCACATGTGACACAAGTGACACAATTGTTCATGACTGTTCCTGTCATTTGAAAGAGCATTATTCTTACTCTGTATATTATTATTTTGCAACCGGTAAATTCATTTATCTTACTTATATTAATTGACTTCAATCAATTGTTTCAATCAGTTCGTTTGAAAAGTTCATTTGAAAATTTATTCGTAAAAATTTTATTTAATAATGTCTGAATTTTCTTTTCTAACTTATATTTTGATTGCAAACACTGATAATTTTACATGATGAATTATTATTACTTAAAATGCAAATTTTAAGCAATGAATCATCTTTAGATTAGCTTTAGCTAAGACCATCAGTGATAATACTGAAAAGCTTAACATCTGATATTGTTAAGAAAGTTAATAATATATGAGATTACTATGATATTACTATTACTATGATTACAATTGTCATCAATATTACAATAATATAATAATGATAACAAGCATAATAATATTAATACTGGCAATCTTAGCATTCTTAGATTATTACGATAAATATTAAAATTGATTAATTGTTTAGGCAATCATCTAAATTTGCATAGGAAGATTGGATTGACTGTTATCAGTTATTATTATAGGTATGATGATATATCCAATAAGAGTATACATTAATTACTTATCAGTGAATATAATTACTATCAAACATTATCTGATCATAATGCATCTATTGCACTCAATTGCATTATTATTATTACATATCAGTAATTAATTATCAGTGGTTAATTATGTATCGTTTCATGTAATTATCTTATGTATGAACTTATGTAAGAACTTACATAAAAGCTTAATTAATTATCACATATCATTAATGTTATAAATTTGTTGATAACTTTTATATTTATTCCACATTGTTGCATAATTTTTCATGCAAATTAATGATTTATGATCGTACAAACATTTGTTCATTTGTTTATTTGATTACTTTCACTCAATTAACTCTTCCAATGTAAATGACAGATAAGAAAGGTGTGAAAGTGAGTTTGTATTGTTGTTACTGTCAACTTTATTGTTGTTGTTGTTTCTGTCAACTTGTTGTTACTGTCAAAGTCAACTTTGTTGTTGTTGTTGTTGTTACTGTCAACTTTGCTGTTGTTGTTGTTACTGTCAACATTGTTGTTGTTGTTACTGTCAATTTTGTTGTTGTTGTTGTTATTGTCAATTTTGTTGTTGTTGTTGTTTTTGTTGCCGTCAACTTTGTTGTTGTTGTTGTTGTTACTGTCAACTTTGTTGTTGTTGTTGTTGTTACTGTCAATTTTGTTGTTGCTGTTATTGTTGTTATTGCATGGCATTATTATAACCATTTAGTTGCGAACTTTTGCGGAAGGAAAAGTATAACATAAATGATGAAGAATTGGTAGGACGATGATATTACCTACCCATTAAACAGCACATATGTCAATTTGTTTACTGTTAAATAGAGAGAGAGGGAGAGAGAGTGAAAGAGAGAGAAGAATAAAGGAAATTGAAAGAGGGAGAGAGGTAGGTGAAAGAAATTTGTTAAAGCGATAGAATGAATGATCATTTTAAGAGGGTTATTTGGGTATAAATGATCGGACAGACAGATTGTGAACTTTACTTGTTTAATTTTAAAATTATCCCTTAAATATATGTGTGATAAAAATTTTCACGTCCTATTAAATTTAAATTATATTCTTATTTTAATTATATTAAAAATTTTTTTTGAATTTAATAATTAATCGATTATTGTTTATTATTAAATGTTACGAATTTGTTTTTTAGTTTTTTTTTCTTAAAATGTAATAAATATTTTCAATTTTCATATTTGTATTATAATTTTTTTTTTTTGTTATTAAATTTTAAATTTATTTTTAGCGTATATATTCGACGACAAATAATCTCATCATTTGATCATATTGTTAATCTAATTGATCTTGTTATTGAATTATAACTCAACGAGTTAAAAGTGAAAAGTGAAAGGGTTGAAACGAACAATTATTGTTACAATCATCAATTCAACAAGGCAACAACAACAACAAACGATTGTATCATAGGGATTGAATAAAAAATACAATACAAGTTTCTCTTAATATTAAATCAATTACTATTATTAATTAAGTTGCAAAATTAGTATATATTTAATATTAATTGATTTTAAATTGAAATTGATGTTTTCTTGTTTCATTTTTTTTCTTTCCAAAAGTATATGTGTAAAATATTTTGATTTTAAATTTATGAAATTGAAATGTTTTACAGGATTCAGTTGAATTTCACAATCAATTTTCATGATTAATATATGAGTAAAGGTGAAAGGTGAAAAAAAAAAAGTAAAAATGCATGGTCGTATGTCACGTTTACGACGTTCACTTTCACGTGGTTCACTCTTTAATGGCTTATCAAAATCACAATTATCATTGGTCGATTTACCAGCATTAAATCAACAATCTTTGCTAATTGAAAAATTTTCTGTAAGTTTTTTTTAATTTCCTTCATTTATGATAAGTTTTAAATTTGATTGAAATTCCAAAAATTCGAATTTTAATTGACCCATTTTGAATTATCTGAATTCAATTTTTCATTTTGTCTTTATAATTTATTGATTGGTAGCACATTGGCAATTAATAACATAATGAAATGTTAAAAGCTCATTGAACTGTCAAAAAATAAGAGAGAAGGAATGCAAGGGAATGAAGTGTGCAATTAATAAAAGTTTACTTTCCAAATAATTCCATTTTATTCATATTCTAAAATATTTTTTTTAAAACAGCGATTTCTTTACTTTTTTTTCCTAAGCTTTCCATCATGACAAAAAAAGTTTTAAGAAATGATTTAAAAATTTTTTCATTTCTTGTATTAATTAATAAATCATTGCTAATAGGTGAAATTTTTGTTCATTGAAATAGAATAATAATAAAATAATGAAAAGTATATTGTACGATCTAAGTGGATCAGAAAAACTTTTCGTTGTCAAGTTAATAATAATTGTGTGTCCTAAAAATTTTTCAATTTGGGTTAACATGATGATTATTGATCTTATGATTGATTATAATGAATTGCAATGAATTAATTTCCAGTATAATATGCTCAATAATTTATTCAGGAGTGAGTGAAAACCGGACTCTGATGAATATTAGCAGTAGTATTAATTTATTCATTCTAAGTTAGAGAATAGCAAAATTATACAAACCGGAATTTTAGGGTAATTTTAGAAAAGTGCAGTTTGCCCATTAAGAAGAGCGGAAATAATGATTATCGAACGAATTAGGCTTTTTATTTTTGGTAAATTTGTTTCATTGAATAATTGAATTGAAAACTTGATTTTTTTCTTTTCCATTCTATTTTTTAAATGTTATAGTTCATTGAGTATTTAAGTTTAGAAAGAAATTAGTTAATTGGTTAAATTTCATAGCTGAAATACAATAATTTCTTAATTTAATTATTAGTGTGATATTTATCGTTACTGAAACTGACAATAATCAGTCTTTTATTACTATTATTAATTTTTAAAATGAAAAATTGATAGAAATTACTTCATTTTATCACAGAATACTGAAACAAATTAAAACTCGAATACTGGAAATTTTTTTGAAATTTTCGAAAATTAAAAAAAGCACAGAAGAAATTATCCAACTGAAATATATTGAAAATTTCAAAAAAAAAAAAAAAAAAAACCAAAATTTTCGCAAAATTATGGTAAATGAGTTAGTAAAATAAAGAGGCATTAAATAATGGATTGATAATATTATTTGATAAGTGACATTACGGTAAATGATTAGTAATAAATATTGAAATAATGGAAAATTATTCAGACAATTTTTTTCTTGACAAAAAATGATAAATTTAATCAAATTGATAAAAAAAAAAATTGGATCCTTTAAAAATCTTACCACCTTTGAGAAACTGCATGTTGAAATACATACAGGTGTGCACATATAAAAATTGAGTGAATTTGTAAAATTTGCAAAATTCAAAACTGAAATTATACACAAAATGATTATTCGTAATATAGCTTTGGCTAATATTTAAAATATGCAAACAATTCAACATTCTCCAGATTATCATTTCATGTATTGGAATTGTCCTCAAATTATCTTTTCATATATTGAAATTGTTCCCAGTTTATCAATTCACGAATTGAAATTGTAGGATTTCTAAAAAATTAAAAACTTCAGTGTTTGATAACGACATATCAAATTTTGCAATAGTTATATTTGAAATTTTTATATGCAATTAGTTAATTAAGGTTTTCGTTTTCTCTTCCTTTTTGCTCTCTTGCCTCTTTATCTCAATATTTCTTTATTTTTTTCTTATGCCATTAAAGTTTAAAAATTTTAATTTCAATTTAACATTTCCAAATAGTAAAATTATTTTGTTAGCGCTTTTTTTTCTTGCTGTATTTCTTCGATCAAATTTTTTCAATGAAGTTTTTTTTTTTTTGAAAACTAATAAAATCATAATTTTTATTAAATTATAGTTTCTCGCAAAGAAAGAGGGAAAAATGAAAGTAATTTCATTGACCTTTCATACACCAGTGAATGATGAATGAATGATGAATAAATGTATTTGAAGGAATTCAGTTTTTTCCAACTTTTTTTGTGATTTAATTGAAATGAAATTTTTGAAATTTTTCTTAATAATAAATTAATAGTTTTTTGAAATTGAAAAAAATTGAATATTTTATTAATTTGAAAATGAAAAAAAAGGTAAGCTCATTTAAAATAAATGAGTTAATTTGAATTTGTGAAAAAATAACTTCTTCGTTCACTGTGTGTAACATAAAAATTAAAATTTTGATTAATTTGAATTGAAACAATAGCAAACTTTCATTTTTTATGTTGCAACTTCGAGAAGTATGGAAATTTTGCTGCCTTGTAAAAATTAAAGATACGGCTGTAAACAAATTCTTCATAATAAATTTGTTGTTTTGTAAAAAAATTTCCAGTGAATAAAAGTTAGTTTATCCGCGTTTTGACTCATATTTGTGTGACAATATTTCTCAAAATATTTGGAAAGTTTTAAAATGATTTGAATTTGAGGGTAAAAGTTTTGAAATAATTGATAAATTTAATTAAATGTTTATTTGCTAATCCAATTTGTTTTTTTTTTTTTAAATTAACCATAAAACATAAAACAACATGTCAATGTTTAATTAATACTGATATGATACTGATAGAAAATTATGTATATGTTAATGATAATAATATATGATCAATGATACTAACTGCTAATAACAACAGTGATAATATCATATATTAATGGTGATAACATTAATATGATATTGATGCTATTGATAATAATAATAATAACACATGTGCCAGTGATTATAGTATTGATTTGATATTGATGCCACTGACAACACAGATTATATTTCGTATAAAATGCGTTATTCATGCATGATATGTTCTGATTATAAGCGTTCTTGAGAAAGTTTTTCACAATGCTAATACTGATAACAATGCTGATATCTACTGCTGATAACAATGCTAATATCATTTCACTCTAATAAAATAAAGAAAAAATAAAAGTTAAAATATTTGAGGATTTCTTTTAATAACAATATTATAAACTATCAGGAAGAAAACAGAAAAAAATGGAGCAAATTAAATTTAATCAATTTGAAAAAGCAAAAAATTTCAATTTGACCTATAAAGGTCAGTCATTACTATCATTTCGTAACAAAATATCTTATGGGTAATAATCATATGATCAATATATCTTTTGATTGTAATTGATATTTCGAATGTTTTTTGTCATATTAATTAATTCCATTTTTTAAATTAGCTTAATTAATCATGCTGGTTCGGTTTTTTTTTCAGCACTAATCCCATTCTTTCATATTCCATTCATATTTTCATTTTCGATCATAATTCTTTGGGCATGATTAGATGAATAATTGAATTTATTATCCTGATATATGTAATTAAATTATTTGATGTGAATTTTGAACTCTTCTTCTCCAAGCTTTTTCATTTTCATTTAATAAGTTCCAATGGAGATTGATTCAGTGAAGTGTTTCTTCGAAGCATAATGATGAAAATATTTATGAAACACTGTAATTTCAAATATATTTAGTAAATTTTCGAGAAATTTCAACAAGGTACAAAATTTTTGACAAGATAAAAGTGACGGGAGAAAGAGAAAGAAGAAAAAAATTTGAAAAGAAATGACAGGATAATGGTAGGATAATTGATTTCATTCAATTGACAAATGTTTACTTAGTAAAGTTAAATGTTTATTTTAGGAAAATATTAAATTTAAATTTGTACTGGCAAATAAATTGGAGGGAAAGAATTATTGAAATTGTTGAATTTTAATAATGTAATGAAGGAAAAAAATGTGTCGAAATAAATTAAATCATAAGTTAGCGAGATTGATTAAATTAAATTTGATTTCATTAATCACAAATTAATTCCATTAAACCGAACACTTTGAAACTGGGAGACTATATTGAAGAAAATGTAACTGTAAAGTTTGATGACATAATATGAAATTTCGTGAAAAATCTTTAAATATGCAGATTTTTCTAAACTTTATTTTTCTTTTTTGAATTAAAATATTTTATTTTAAGACACCAACAGCATTTCCACAATTACGACAAATTGTTCATGCAAATAATGAAATGCTACGAGAAATCATTTCAATTTTTGATGAAAGGTACAATTTTTTTGTTTGAAAAATTAAATTTAATTTTGCGAAAAAAATTGAATGGAAAAAATTAACACAATTTTTTAAATTTATCGCAGAAATTTTTTTAAAATCTTGAATTTCAAACCTTGTGTTTTACAGAGCTTCATTGGATTTTGCATATTCAAAAACAATGCAAAAATTATCATCAAGACTGCATAAAGTTTCAGCAAAGTCGCCTGGGTATTGATTTTCTCGAAATTTCAATTTAAATTTTGAACAAAGTTAAATTGAAATTTGTTTCATATACTTTTTTTGAAAAATATCAGTGCATTTTATTTATATAATTTAATTCAAAAAAAAGGTAATTTAATAATTTATTATATGAATGTTATTTGAATTAAATCCGTTCATATAGCAAAAAATCTGTTATTTTTGTGAATAATTTCTAATGTTTATATTTTTTTTTTATATTTATGTACTCTATCCGTTATCCATTAATTGAAATTCATTTATGTTGAATTATTTTACACATTTATATACCCAAAGCATTTGCATATTTACTTGATAATCTTTGTATATTTCCTGTCATTTGTAATTTCATAATTTATTATCTGGAATTTTTGACTTATTTACTAAATTTTACTTCATTCATGCCACTAAATAGCACAATATTTATAGTAAATGTTACACATCTTAAATTTTTCGTAATCTTAATTAAATTCTGCACTGATTTAATTTTGCATTAATGGTAATGACATTTTCCACTAATTAATAGTAAATTTATTGCTCTATGAAAATGTGTTTAAAATGGATAAGACAAAGAGTTTATTGGAAGTGTTGCTATAATAATAAGTAAGGGCGTATCTATTTAAACTGTTTAAATCCTATAACACAGGGAATTGATTTAGTTTTTAAATTTAATTTTAAAAGTTTGTTACAATTCCAACTTTTACTTTTATAAAACATTTTAAATCAACACATAAGTATATGTATCATAATATAATGGGAAATTTCATTTTAATAATTTTTAAATTTTATGACATTGTTAAATTCATTGCATACTTTTCTTTATTCATGTAATTGTCACAACTTTAAAAATTACCAAAGTTTTAGTGTTTTTAAAGCTGTAAATTTATGAAGTATATATTTTAATATTAAATCAGAAAGTTTGCTGCAGTGATTATTACGCTAATTAATAATTGTAATGACTTGAAACAATTCTATTCTGCCAAAATATATACATGTCAACATGTGTTACCAAAATGAACAATTAATTACTGACTAATTTAGCCGATTTATTAATTTTGCACATAGATAAATCAAAAAATACAAATTTTTTAAAGGATTATCGATCGTGCATGGAGTTATGTTGCTGATCAATTTGATGCTCAAGCTACAATACATAAGTAAATTGGAATTTAAAATTTAATTCAAAAATTATTGATTGATTTTTTTGAACAGCAGACAAATTGTTTTACTTTAATTTCAATAAAACTTAGTTTTTATCAAACTTATATTGCATTGTTCAATAAGGAATAATTAATTAAATTTTTAAACTGCAAAATTTATTTTTCGTTGAATTTTGAAAATTACCCATTTTTTAAATGTTTAAAAAATTTAAAAATTTTTCATTTTAATTTCTTTTTTTATTCCTAAAAGAGAATAAATTTCAAAATATGTAATGACATCTATTGAGAGTGAATCGTTTACTGAAAATAGTAATTAATATAACTTTTTTTCCTGCAGTAATCTTGGCTCAGCTATAACTGATGATATTGTCCAGCCACTTCGGGCCATTTTTAATTCTCAACAACGAACAATTCGTGCTGTATGTGCTTGATTTGTTTGTTACTATTAAATTCATTGTTTTTTTTTTTCAAATGTCCAACTTTTACAGTTAAATTTTGTTTTACAATTGCTTTATCTAAATTAACTTTTGCTCTTACTTTATTAATTAATTATGGAAAATTTAAAAGTCATTTCTCAAGTTGCAAAAAGTCCATGTTTTCTATCATTTCATTAATTTTTAATTTTTCAAGTTCAAATTTTTGGCATATCATATAAAATTTGGAAGATAAGACAATAATAGACAACGTTGTATTTCTTCTTAAAAAGTTTTCCCATTTACAATTCTTCCTAATTAATTATCTTAATTGCATTTTATGAGAAATTTAATTGCGAAAAATTTTTATCTATTTGCAAATATTTTATGCATTAATGCATTCAATTATTGTGACTACCAAACATTTTGTTAAAACTATCAAATTAACTATGAAATAAATTGAAGAATTTTGTTTTACTTTGAAAATTTAAATTGCAAAAATTAGTAATTCAGTGGTATAATGATTCAGTGAAATTTTTATGAAAATGAATTTGAAATTAATGAGTATTTATTGTGTAATTGTTATACTTCATTGCAGACAGAACAATTAACAAATCGTGAGTTACGTTTTCTGATATCAAAACGTGATGAATTATCGAAAATTAAACGTATGTTGTATAGCTCCAGTCGTGATCTAGAAAAGGTTGAACAGCTGATAGATAATGATAATATGTCTAATATTAAGGTTTTGAATTTTGTCATTTTTTAAAGTGAAATTATGACAAAAAGATTTTAATCATCATAATAACAATTAGTAATATTAACAGTGCTTAATCACAATAAGAAATGGAAAAATAGTGATGATATTGAAGGTTAGGAATTCATCATCTTTTTTATTCAAAGTTGTATGAATAATAATAATAACAATGATAATTAATCATAATAACAAGAATGATTAATGACAACGATAATGAGATTTTGATTTTATCATTTGATTGAAATCAATAATAATAACAAACAAATACTGTAATCAGTAATAATTAATAATTGATAGTTAATAATAATAATAGCAATAACGATAATGACAATACTAATAATAACGAAATAATAACAATGATAATATAATGATAATAATGCTGTTTTCATTTTTTTTTTCATATTATTTATTCATAATTCAAAACCGGAACAGGATTGCATTCGTCTTTGAAAATTTTTGTAGTTCTAATTTCACTGAATTTTGTATTATAAGAAATGATAAAAAATCCAATTAATTACTGTTAATCATAATTATGAACCGCAAAATGCGCAAAAAAAATTTAATCAAAATTTCCGATTTTTTTCACTTTAAATTTTTTGAGCAAATTTTAAATTCGGTACAATGAAAATAGGAATGAACTTTTTTCTTTTTCCATAAAAGTTGAAAAAAAAATTTTTATAAAATTCTAATTTCTAATTAATATTATTA
The DNA here is from genome assembly GCA_029876185.1 of Mansonella ozzardi. Classification (NCBI taxonomy): domain Eukaryota; kingdom Metazoa; phylum Nematoda; class Chromadorea; order Rhabditida; family Onchocercidae; genus Mansonella; species Mansonella ozzardi. Next base: position 27,034 of record JARVGP010000612.1, on the reverse strand, counting down.
ATACTTTTTTTTTAGTTATCGGTACGAAAACGGAAATTGTTAGAGCAAGTGGTGAAACAAGAACAAACATATGTTGAGGAAACGATTGCTACTGAACGTCAACGACGTATAACGGATAGCGTACTCCGGAAAGGTGTTGAATATCTGGAAGTTATTGAAAAGCAACGCTTAGCGCATTGTCAAACAGCACTTGGACGATTTCAACGGAAAATTTCTCAATTAGGACCGAATTTAAATATGGTATATAGTATCAAAAATAAATTTGAATTCGTGACTAATTTAAATTTCAATTTATTTATTTGTTAAAATTTAAAATGAAAGAGTGATATTTCTTAGTTTTGTTTAACTTCATTTTAAAATTAATGGTTTTTCTACTATTTTAGATAATTAAATTTTTGAATGGTTATTTAATTTCAAAATATTTTCCTTTATTAATTAATTCCTTATTAATTATTCTATTCCTTTTCTTTTTTCACTACACGTTATCTTTCATTGTTTTCCATTGAATAAAACTGCTAATCTTAATTATATTCACTTTTTATTTTAATTTTAACGAATGAATTTGATTATAATGTAAAATTTTTTAATGAAAAAATAAACCTCTTTTTTTTCTCAGTTAATTTAAATAATTAAATATCAAATTCATTGTCATTTTAATTTAATGAATGCTTTTCTTTCTTCTCATTCATTTTAAAAAAAATAGTAATAATAAATGAAATTTCGTAATTGAACTGGAACTTGATAGAATTAAAAGTAATCGAATTTTGATTAGATGTTTGAACGTTGTATGAATGCATTAAACAATGCGCTCAGTGCGGAAGCAAATGAACAAATTTCAATGCTAACACCAGTTCATTCAACCAGTCATACAATTTATCTGTGTGATTTTCATGTTAGTTTAACTTTTTTCAATAGAATTTGATTTAATTTAAATTTTCATTTCAAATTTCTTGAAAATTCAATTTGTAAAATGTGATTTTTTTTTTATATAACATTTTTCTTATGTTGCAAATAAACTTTATTACAGTAATATTGAAATTAATACAAATATTAATATTATTAATTTACATTACAATGACTGTAAATTATGTTGTACCATAATTAATTTACCGTGAACATAGAAGTGCATCCGCATATATCACATCAAATCATATCATGATTATAATCATACAAATTACGCCATCTACCATTAGAAGGCATGCATCGTACATTTAGTCATATCAAATATATGTATACTTGTGAAGTTAAATTAATTGTAGTTATGTTTACATGATAATAATAGTAACAACAATAATAATAATAATGATAATGATAATGACAACAATAATTATTATTATAATGATAATAATAGTGATAATAATAAATCATGATAGACATAGCATCTGACAAGATTTATCCAAATCAATTACAGTTTGCTATTATTAATGTAATAAAGTTTATTTACAATAAATCGATTTATTTTTTAAAGAAAAAAAAATAACCGCAATAATAGGAATGATAATCATATTTACGATATATCAATATAATAGATATTAAATGAGACATTAAAGGAATGGGATTTATTGCTCGTATAGTTATTAGGATTAAACTGCTCATTAATTAACTGATTAAAAATTGATGAAATAGTCCGTTGTGCGAAAAGAATGAATAAATTTAAAATGAAAATAAACAAAGAAACAAATAAATTTAAGTCACTTGAAATTTAATTCTTACAAAATGAAATTTAAAAATAAACTTGAAATTGATAACTTGTAGTAGTAAGTTAATAAGTTTATTTCAATCCTTTTTTTTAAAAATATTTGAAGAAAATTAACTATGTAAACCTGTAATTCAAATAATACTTCACACTATTACAAATAATTGGTTTTTTTTTGTTAGGCGGAGAATTTTGCTGAAATAATAGGTGGGCAACGACGACGTTGGACATTGGAACGAATTTATGCAATAATTCAAGCATATTTAAAAAATACTCAGTTAGAAGCAAATTCAATACTACCATCATCATCATCACTGTCAGCTAACACTATAAACTGTGTATGTTTTTTACTTCCCAATTAATAAAAATATTAATTTAGACTTTAGTGAACTTATTGTTTTTTTCCTTTCTCAAATAATTTTTTCTTTTCTTTCTTTAAGAGTTATGTGGATTTCTTGGAATATTCAATTTATAAAATAAACGAAGCATTGAAAAATATCAGTGGGACACAGAATCGTGAATATCATCGATTAGCGCGTTTTCAGCATGAAATTAAAGATAAAATGGTCAGTGTGAATTTTTACATTTAATTTTGTTTTATTTTAAGCAAGTAAAAATGAAAATGAGAAAAATTAGGAATTAAAAAAATGAAATTGAAAAGAATAATTTGAAATAATTTTTTTAACTTAAAAAAAATGTAAGAAAGAAAGAGAAGAAATTAGAAATTAAAAATTGAAATTGAAAAAAATGTCTAAAATAAATTTTGTCTTTAATTAAAATATGAATTAACGAAATTTTTATTTATTAAATTTTTTTTCCTTCATACATATGAAGGGTTTGTCGCAAACAGTCTTGATATTACCATTGGATGAATTTGAAAATAGTGAAAAGCCGACTGCACCAAGTTTACCAACCACATCAAGTATGGAAGATGAAACTGAACCAGTATGAGTTTTCATTTATCTTCTATTGAAATAATCTCTAATCACAGTAATCAATTCTACTACATTTAATTACTTTTATCATTTAATAAAAAAATAAGTGATATGAGAAATCAATTCTACTATATATAAGTGATATGAGATCTTACGTCATTTATGTATGCGTAAAATTTTTAAAGAAAATTATAGAATTTTATTGTTATTATATATATTGGAAAAAAAGTTACGTGAATGGATAAATTTTTATGAAATTTCTAAAATCTTATTTACAGATTATTAATGAAACACGTGAACAGCTAAACCAATATGCTGTTCCGCATACGTTAATGTGCGATGGATTGCAACAACATATACCAAATGAATTATCATCATCAGCGTGTACCAGTAGTAATTATGGTGATGCAATTAAACATATCTATCGTGTTCTATACGATTTCGCGGCTACAACAGAAGATGAATTAGACGTTCACGCAGGTGATTGCGTATTAGTGGAAGGTAAAATTGGTAATGATTGGATGATTGGACAAATTATTTCAAATAATCAAATAAATGATGGAAATGATACTGCGATTTGTAAAATAAGCAATAAAACTGGGCGATTTCCAACATCATACGTAGCTTGCGCCAACAATACCTTATGATATGATATTATCAGTATTTGGTAACACTATTACTAATTGTTGACGAAATGATATTATCAGCACTTGATAAGATTATGATTAACTTTTGAGGAATTAAATTATGCTTGATTTAATGTAAACCGGTGATTAATTCAATTCAAGTGATCTCGGTCTTTCGTTTTCTTTTTTTCCTTTTTTTGTTTTCCTTCTTTCACATACATAAATTATTTTTGTCACCATTATTATCCGATTACTAATATTCTACTCATTTAACAACTTTTTTTTTTTTTTTTTTTTTATGGGACGTTAGCATTAGAATTTGTTTTCTTTTTTCGTTTTTTTTGTCATTAATTTAAATATTTTGAAAATCACTAAAATAATTTTGATGTTAATAAAAAAGAAAAATTTTAACTTTAGCGATAATTTTCAAATAAATTCTATTTTTGTAATTTTTGTTTCTCCAGCACTTATTGATATATTTATGTATTATTTTGAACTTTGTATCAAATTTCAAATTTGAATTTCTTTTTTCTTTTTTTTGCTTTTCGAAAATTATAAAATAAGGCCTCATTTGTTGCAAAACAATGTCACATATTTCAAATTTGAAACATTCATTTAGGCATCTTTATCACTATTATATTTGTCGCAATTTGTTTTGAAATCATTTACTGTAATACTTTATTGAAATACTTACTAAATGCTCAATAAAGGAAAAAATTCTCTTTTCTACATTTGTTTTACAAATAAACTTTTTTCAAATTTTTATTATTATGAATTGGAATTGAAAAGGTGATATATCAATATGCAATTAATTAAATTCATGAAATACTTGCATGAAAAATCAAATAAAAATGTTTGCATGAAAAATTACAGCAATTGAATATTTCGATCAACAGCAATAATTTTTATCAAAAATTTAATTAAAATATTTCATGCAATCCATTGAATTATGCAATATGAAACATTTGAAATTTTTTTCATGGAAATATTTTATAAATTAAATCATATTTGATTTCCCAATGTTTTTAAGATTTAATTTAGTTTTGTTTTTCTTTTGAATTTTTATAAGTATAGCAAATGGAAGTTTACAATTCCAATTTAAAATGTTTTTTTTTCGTTTTATTTTGTATTTATTTACGCCCACGCAAACATCTGCGCATTTGCACATACTCCTGCATCGCTCAGCCTCACAAATTGCCTGAAAAAAAGAACCACTATATACAAACCGTCATTTTAAAACTTTAATATAATTCTAATCGCTCTATCTCACCCTCTGCCTTTTTCTCCTTTTTCCTCCTTATCTGTCTGTATTTTGAAATATGCTTCTGTTGATTTTTTTTCAAATTTTACATCATATTTTGAAATTAATTGCAATCTGCAACATAATTTGAAGTATTTTAAATGAAAATAATTTAAAAGAGCAATTTGAATTCATCTGTTCAGATGTCCATGGGCTTGTATAAATATAAAAATTATATGTGCTAAGATGTGCAATGGGCGTCGTATATAAGTGCAAAATGTTTTTTTTTTTCAAAGTGAAAATGATATAAGTGCGTGTGACCTGTTAACAAGTGACCATGAACACGTATCGACAGAAAAATTATACGCTGAATGACCTGTACTAAATATGTTCGGATAAGTGTGTAAACGTGAATGGGAATATACGGATCAAAAAAATATGTAGCATGACATGTGAGATTTATATGTCGCTATGTGTGGGCGTATGTAAGCACAAAAATTCTACGACAGCTTATTTTGTAATTATATTTAGGTATGCTTAAGCATAAGCCCAGATAGAACAGAAAATTTGAAGCATATCATAAATATGTATGCTTGGATATGACCGGACATATGATGTGCGTGTATGTGTGTGTATGTGTGTGTATGTGTGTGTATGTGTGTGTATGTGTGTGTATGTGTGTATGTCTGTGTATATTTGTAGGTATGTGTATGTGTGTATGTGTACATATGTGTGTATATGTGTAGTGTATGTGTGTGTATGTGTGTGTATGTGTGTGTATGTGTATAGTGTATGTGTTGTATGTGGTATATATGGTATGCAAAAACTTGTATGTGTGCGTATGTGTGTATGTGTATATGTGTGTGTATGTGTGTATGTGTGTAGTGTATGTGTTGTATGTGGTATATATGGTATGCAAAAACTTGTATGTTTGGGTATGCCTAGACATATGTGCATAAATATATTGTATATAGTGGTTTTGAAAGAAAAGGAATTTCAGACGATCTGTTTTTGTGAAGTGTCTTTCAGATAGATAAATAAAGGAGGAAATCTATTTGATTAGTTTCCACATATTATGCTTATTTCAGTGTAATAATTCGAGTCTGACCGGAATGGATTGTTAAGTGTATGTGTGCGTGTCTGTGTGTGTGTCTGTGTGTGTGTATGTGTGTGTATGTGTGTGCTATATATTATTGCTTAAAAGCATATTTCACTTACAGATTTGCATAAAAATAGAATCTCTTTCTTCAATTCAAAATTACTTTACAAATTTCTTTCTCTCTTTCTCTCTCTATCTATCTTTCATTCAAAATGACTTTAAATTTTTAATATTACAAATGAATAAGATGGATAGGATGGTTTGCAAAAGCTGCTAAAATTATTTAGCTTAAAGATGATCATCATTTCACGTTGATCTATTCATCTATTAATCTCTTTCTAAACTTTAACATATGGAGTAATGAAATAAAAGCTTGTGAAAAAATTTTGCAAAAGTTTTAGTTTGTTTAATTTTCCAACATTCTTCATTGAGAGCTTAAAATTTTTCCTCCCAAAACTTTCTAAATTAACTAGTTTTCTAGTAAATTTAACTAAATGCAATATTTAGCGGCTAACTAATATTTTTTCCCTTCTTTCTTTTTCATTGAAATTTCAATAAACTTAAACATATTTCATTTCAATTAAATTGAGCTTTTTTTTTTTTTTTGTATTTTAAATTAAATAAAATTTTACTATGTTTAATTATTTGCTTACAAATTTTTATTTCGAATAATTTCCAATTTTTGCTGTTTGTTTTTTTATTTGCAGTTATTTGAGTATTTCAATTAATTTTGTTTAGTTTATCAGTTAAGCAAACACTATTATTGAATTTTGGAAAGTTTTATATTAAATGATCAAAATGGCTAACAAGTAGGAGCAGCCCTCTCTACTAAGTGGCCCTTTTTTGGCTACTACATTTGTTGCTGATTGATGAGAGAAATTTTTATGGACAAAATTTTTTGTGAAATTATTCGCTTGCATATTTCAAATATTTTTTGTTTGAAATTTGTTAGTAATATTCATTATTAACGATGAAATTTTCAACTAATTAACAAAAAATTTCAGAGATTTTTCATTAATTTCAATGAAAATGATTGAAAAGACGATAGAACTGTAAGTTTATTGAAAAAATATTGTTCACTATTATTTATTGAAAAAACATTGTTCATTATTGAAAAAAACATTGTTCATTATTGAAAGTTTATTGAAAAAACATTGTTCATTATTCGTTACTGTCATTTATTTCAAATAGCTTACCTGCTTCTCATCTCCTTCATATGAAGATGAGCTAGTTGTTAAAAATCTCTACGGATAAATAAATTTAAATTTAAAATTTTCAACATTTACCATTTGCCAGATTTGATGATGATGAGGATTGTGAAGAGGAAGATGAAGAAGTAGTAGAAGTGGAAGACGAAGAAATAGAAGTTGAAGATGAGGAAGAAGATGACGATGATGATGATGGTGATGATGACGATGATGACGACGATGATGATGATGATGATGATGGCGATGAAAATGATCATGATGAAGAAGCCAAAGATGAAATTGAAAATGAGCAGCATGAAATTTTGAAAAAACCGGAAAGTGGAATGTGAGAAATTTCATTAATTAACTTTTTAAAATATTTCTTACAAATTTTATTCAAAAATTTACAGTTGTGGTCAGCATAGTTATTTTTTTTTAAATTATATTTTTTTTAAATTATATTTTTTTAAATTATTAAATTATATCTATCCGTTTTCTGTTTAATTAATTTTTTATGTTTAATTGAATATTAACGAATTTTATTTACATTTTTGATTGATTGGTTTTTAAATTAATTAACTTTTTGACTAGTCAATTTTACGATTAATTGATTTCTAAATAAATTAAATCGGTTAATAAATGTCTAGTTGTTTTAATTGTTTAATAACAATTACAATAGTAATGATGATTATAATAATTATACATTAATAATGAATAATAGTTATAATAAATTAACTAATAAAGCAAATTTTATTGAAAATATTTTAGTATTGATAAATGAAAGTATAATTAAATTCATTTTCTTCTTTTCTTTATAATTATTGTTTATTAAAATTTAATTGCTTTTAGGAAAAGTTTTCGAAAAATTTTCTGGAGAAATTTCTGTTTTTATTTCTTTTTAGTGGATTTCCTAATTTTTGTCAAGTAATCATATCCGATTGTATTTTAAGGATAAAAGTTGCTAAGGGATGCGAAGGAATGACTGAAGCAACGAAAGCAGTTCTTGTAAGCAAAAGTTGAAATTTGTTTTAATTTCCTTTTTTTGTATGACTTATTTTTTCTTTCATTTTTTTAAATGTTGCAATATCACATATACCATGTTGTTAATGAAAATTTTAGGCTGCAAAGAAACGTCAAGAAGAGGAATGTCGCTTACAATATGAAGCACGACGAAAAGAGGAACGTGAACGCGTGGAGCAAGAATTGAGAAGTTTGCGTGAAAAACAATTAAGACGTCAACGTGAACGTGAACAGCAAGAGAAAGAATTAGCCGAGAAAATGCGCTTAGCTGAGGAAAAACATCGTCAAGAAGAAGTAAGTTTTATTTTTCAAAAAAATTACTATAAATCACTATTATTTGATGTCAGTTCTTTGATCCTATAAAGATAAATACCTGGGGAATTATAAATATCTGGAGTTTCTTCTACCGCGCAATTATAAATATTTCGGGCTTTTCAATCGTACAGTGTTGAATATCTGAGGATTTTTTACTATGCAATAACAAATATCTGCTGTTTTTTCACTATACGGTGATAAATATTTAAGATTCTTTCACTGTAATGTGGTAAATATCTGAGAGTTCCCACCATACAATGATCAACATCCGAGGATTTTTCTGCCGTTCGATAGAACCATAGGAGCAATAAAATATATGTCATGTTCAGGATAACTTTTGGATAATTTGGATAGTTTTGGAAAATAATTTTCTACTTCTGTCTTTTTTCAAATTAACGATTAATTAGAATGCTCAAGAATTTTATTGTTACCTAAAGAAAACAATGATTTGAATTAATTTTGTTTAAATTCATCTAACTAACCGTTAGATTTTCAAACTTAAAAACTTTCAAATTTATTTTTAAAAAAAAAAATTAAAATTCTTTTTTTCTGATAGGAAGAAAGTAAAGCTCGGATTGAAGCACAAAAGCGAAAACGCGAAGAAGAACGCTGTAAAAAGCAAGCAATGCTTGCCGGTTCATTGGCTGCTATTGTTTCATCCGGTAATAATTCATCCGGCAACCCGAATTTCGTTATTCAAAAATCGGAAAGAACAGATAGAAACGTTGGTCTTCAAACTGGCTTACATTTAAATGAAAAAAATTACAATTAAGATTAAATTTCTGTGCTTTCCAAAGAATAAGTGAAAGCATGATGACTAAAATATAAAATGCTTCTGATTAATTATTCTAATTTTGCATTGAACTGTTTTTCAGTTCATATTTGTCCCTCTCCTCCTCCCCTTTACTTTTGTTTTAAACTTTACTTCCAGAAAAATGATAAGGCTCGAGAAGAAAGAGAAGAAGCTAAGCGTGCTTATATGGCAACAGTAAGCCAGAAACCGGATATTTCTCATTTATTGATAAATGATTTAAAAGATAAAATTCGTGAACTGCATTCACATATTTGCAAATTGGAAGCACTAAAGTATGATCTTGAAAAACGACATGAACGACAACTTTATGATGTAAGTACTAGGCTTAATAACTTTCCAGATTTCTGAATAGTTGAAAATAACCACCCAGAAGATTCATGTTTATATATAATTGAAATTGGAAGCATTGAATTATGATCGTGACAAAAAATGATAGCTTTATAATATAAGTATGTGATTATAAATTCCGAATTTCCGGATAAGTTTTTACATGTTATACATTTGGACAAAAATATTATTCTCGAATCACTGCAAATTCTAGCTGAAAGAATTACATGAACGTGAAAAGCAGATAGCACGACATCGCGCACTTCAACGTGGACTTGATCCAAATGAAGCAGCCGCATCACCGCATCCTGTAGGTTCCTTCCTCATTTTCGCATAATTCATTTTTTCCTGAAATTATTACAATTTAATTTTAGCAATCTTTTTAATGCAGTAAACATTTAATTTTTCTTTTTGACTTTTCATCTTTGTACTTTGTATTTTCGGAATTTTTTTTATCAATCATCGTCATTATGATATAATTTTTTCTTAATTAAAATTTAACAAATAAAATGTTTTTCACAAATGGAACTTGAGTATAATTGATGCATGTAAAAATTTGTGCAAATGATAAAAAAAATAGAAGTTATTAAAGTTTATTTCGAACTTGATAATGATTTTAATTTGATGGGCTAAAATTTTATTTCATTCTCTTCCGTTAGCTTAATTTTAGTTTCGTTACTGAATTGTTCATCTACTTTTGACATAATTTATCTAATTTCTAGCCAAAGATTAATGTGGCATCCAAATTCGATCGGCAATTCGATCGTCGATCATACGGCGACCGTCGAATCATATTCGAAAAAGTAACTTTTTGATAGTTCAAAGCAATAAATACTGTTTAAAAAAGCAAAGGAGAAAATTAATTAAATTATGAACTTTAATATTTATGTTTTTGAATGGAAAAATTGAGAAATGCTAGATGAAAATTTTTATATTTTAAATCTTTAATACATTTGTGATATATGATATACTTGCTGATAGATTGTTTCATGTGTAGTCTGATCAATTTATTGAATTCGAAGTTTGCTTGAAGTTTTTTTTTTTGAAATTTATTGAAATTTTTTTTGTTACTGAATTTTTCAATGGAATTATATTCGCCGGACATTTTGCTTGAGCATATTTTATTTTCAAAATTTCAAACGAATTTACATTTCACCGATTCATTCCTACGTCTTATCATTTACTTTTTCTCTACTACAGCCACGAATTGAAAAACCGCTACCGATCGTTCACGGTACTGCACGACCACCACCAGAATGGGGACGCTCGGATAATGAAGAGTTGGCGCAACTTCGAAAAATCATTGAACCACGCAAATATGTGGAAGAAATAAAAGTAACAAATGTTCGACCACCGATCGATCCAATCCCATTATCTTTACCACAAATGGATTGAAAGATAAAATCTGAAAAATTTGCATTTAGTAAATTCAACCTGTCAAAATATTCACACATCTAATGTTAAACACAGAACATTTTCCGATTTGTAGAAATTAAAACGAAAACTTCCAGAATTTATTCCAATTATTCTAAAATTAATACCAAAAAATTTATACCAAAGATTTAATTTATTTCTTTAATGAAATTTTAACATTAAATTGCTTCCAACAATTAAATTGCAACAATTGCATTCATTTTCCCACATCTTTTTTGTTTTTTTTTCTTTGATTACGATAAATTTATTTATGTTATGATTTAACTTTTAATTAATTTGAGTTGCTTATTAAAGTTCTAAACCAAGATGGGAATTTCCACTGAAGTTAAACATTTGGCTAAAATAATTAATACCATTGTCTACCGTAGAATTTTTCTACAATTCCCTTATTACACTCCATTTACAGTATCATTTCCTTGTTTGCATTACCTGTCTTTAGGTACCATTTCCTTGCTACAGTACATTGGAGGCATCATTACATTTTATTTACATTACCATTTCATTGTTACAATATACTCGTATGATTATTCCTTTATCTGTTCATGCATTTTTCATACAGTACATTTTAATTGTCACTACTCTATAATGGTATATCCTCAGCATTATTTCTATATCTATTACGGCATATTTTTAATATATATTTTTACTTATATTAATGCAATATATTCATTACTTCTCCATCTGTTCATGGTATCATTTTGAATACAGTATATTTTATTCATTATTTCTTCATTACAGTACACTGGAAACATCATTTCGTTATCATAATACATTTATATTAATATCATAATACATTTATATTAATCATAATACATTTATGGTGCTTCGCTGAAGTACTGAGGGTTTTACACTTCAATCTTGGTATTCTAGCAATATGAAACTACACGCATATACGTCATTCGCTTTTTCCTTCATTTAATTTTAAATTCCAGAATACTTTTAATTTTTCTAATAATCAAAAATTTTATTTTAAATTCATAATTCCAGCACAATTTTATGGAACTTACTTTTGAAAACTATAAATTATAAAATGGTAGGAGTAGAAAAAAGAAAGTTAATGAATAGCCAAATGGACAAATGATCGGTTATTAATTCATTAATTAGTTTTATTCATTTCGCTTTATCCGCGAAGATAGCACAAAATTTCATATTTGATAAGAAAAATGATGAAGCAAGCAAAAGAAATTATTCATTGTCTTATGATGTTAAAAGTAATTTAAGTTTAAAAAAAAAATTGAAACGTGAAATATTCCTTCCAAATATTTTAATCTATCAAATATCGTTAAAACGTAAAATATTTCGTTCATTTATTATTTTCTTTATTCTCTTTCGTTCTTTTTTTTTTTTAAATTAACGAGCAAGTTGTACACGTAATACAAGACCAACATAACCAATAGTGAAAACACATAAAATATAGAATATCATAACAATCATATTCATATACATATTATTCATTTCAAAATTTAGATTATTGATTACTGATTTTCCGCTATCTTCGCAAACTGCCGCATACTAAAGTATTTCATTTTTTTAGTTCTTGAATTGACTGCATTTATAAATTTTCATTTAATACATATGAATAATTAATTAATGCTCTTCGTTTAATCAGAGAAAAAATTGATTTAAAAAAAAAAAGCACGAAAAGAGGAATTCAAAATTTTTATGTCAAAGGTCGAATGAATTTTAATTTTGATGAATCAGCAATCTTACTTACCTATTTGCATAGTGTAACTTTAAATTTTTCCCAAATAAAGAAAAAAAAACTTATTATTTTATAAAGTTTCCATCTCTCTCAATTCATTTTCTCATTACCTATCAGAAATTTGAAACAAATTTCAAATTTAATTCTTTTACTTCTCCTTCAGATAATAAGCAGCTGATATTTTGGTGATGAGAAAATTCATTTATTATCAATGATTCATAACCAAATCGAAACCTAAAAACAAAAATAATTGAATTAAATTCATTTTTGGTCAAATAAAATTCTAATTGTTACGATAATTTTGCTATCATGTCTAATTATTATTCAGTTATTCAGTTCCAATATGTTTTCATTAATAATATTAGATTAAAAAAGCCAAATGGCTTATGTCCATTGTCAAATTTGTATATCATCAAATAGTTAAATAATTTTACCAACTGAAATACTGTATCCATTGCATCGATTCATGAATCGTTTTTACATTAGTGTAAAGACCACCGGTAATCGAAAGGACGGTCAATAATGGTCCTGATATTGATAGAGCTATTTCATATGTCGGAGAAACCTGTAAAATTTAAATTACAAAGACGATAATAATGTGTTTACTAATTAATTATGACAACCATAATATAAATAATAATAAGCAATAACAATTGTAATAATAAATGATAATGATAGCAAATAATAATAATAGTGACAACAATAATCTTGATAAAAATTACAATGGAAAGTAACACTACTAGTAATAATAACAAATATTAATAACAGCAACACCAATAAAAAGATATTTTAAAATAACATTCTCATTTTTTCAAAATATTTAAAATCATATTCGGAATTGTCAACAAAGCTATTTTACTAATTAACATGTATTGTTAATTAAAGATTGTTTAATTTGAATATATTCAAAATTTTCTCCTAATGATTTCTTTTTTTTTAATATCTTTTAATTTCTATTGAATTTATTTTATAACGTGACTAATAATAAATTTGATTTTGATGTAATTTTGTCATAAAAAAATTATTTTGAAAATAATTTTACATTTCTAATTAATTAATTTATTTTTCTGATATATATTTTTTGCATATGAAAAATATTTCAGAGTTTTAAAAATTCATTTCAACAAAATAAATTTACTTACTGAACATAACATAATGCCAACACTAACTGCTGACCATTCAATTAGTACGCAAGTAATTAGAGTGTGGAGAAATGTTTGAAATGTTGGATAGAGACCAATTAGATAGTAGCTGATACAAACCATAAACATACCATCGATGGTAAAAATTGGTAAGTACGATATTATCTGTCAAATATTTCATTTCAGACATTTATCGAAATAAAAGTGAAAGAAAAAGGAGAAGGAAAGAGAGAGAAAGAAAATTTTAAAGTATTCGTGTTTAAAAATGATAAACGGATGATTTAGATTAAATTTATTTTTTCATTTCAATTTTTCAGATCCGGAATATTATCTTCCATTTCAGATTACGGAACATTATTTTTATATAAGTTTTATGAATTTTCAACAAATTCAATCTGATCTGTGACTAAATTCCATGTAAATTCCAAATGAAAATTTAATCTTATATTTGGCTCAAAAATGCTTAATCATCATCAGTCCCTGCATATTCGCGGAAATAACAAACAGAAAATTAGCATCACAATTATGGCTCTGATCTTACAAATGACATCACAGAAATGTTAACTGATAAATGATTAACATTAAAAGAGAAAAAAAAGCCATAAGAATTCAGAAACCATTGTTAAGTAATAACATGCGACCGGATAAATGCCATCATGATATTCTCGTACCAGTAATGGAAAATCAGATGGCAAAAAAGTTTGAATTCCAAATACAGTTGAATATGTTAATTCGGAAATATAATAGAACAATGCACCTTTAATACTAATAATACCATCCTAGAAAAGTGATGCATTTTCAAAATTTTTTTATAATTTTTTAAAAATCAAAATGAAATTTGAAAAAAAACTTTTTTTCCCAAAAATTAAAAACAAATAAATTCCTATCTTTTTTCTCAAAACAAGCTAAAACTAACTTGGTCCAATGTAGTTCGCAAATATAATGTACCCAAAAACATGCCCATTACAATTTTTTGAATAAGTTTTGCCCATAATAATGCTGGATTTCGGACATTTTGTTTGAATGATCTTTAAAAACAAAAAGCAAAAATTTTCAATTAGCGATTTGGAACAAATATACAAAAAAAATTTGCCATGCATGAAAAAAAATAAGAAACGAAGAAGAAAGTGTTGAAGAACGAAAACGGAAAACGGAAAAACAAATATATGCATAATGTGAATGATGAAGAAAAAGACAAAAGAAAACTTGAAAAAAAAAGAAAGCAAGTTCACCAAAAGAGATCATCAAAACTTTTTTGCTTATTCAATAGTATCAGTCAGTTTTTCTTTTTCGAATTACCATAGATTTGAATTCCAGTTAAAAAGTTTTTGTTTAGGAATGTGTGACAAAATTTGTGAAAACGATTAATTAAATCTTATAAAGGAAAGGCGTTTTTTTCTAAAACGAAAAGTTTTAAATTTTGTTCTTTAATTTAATTATTGTTTAACTTTATTAATAACATTACAAATAAAAAAAAATTTGTTATTACAAGTTAAAAAATTAATTTTTAATTTTTTCTTTTGTTATTTTCAATTATTACTTTTCTCTTTTTTTAAAAAAAAAATAAATTCAAATTTCATTCGTGACTTCTTAAAATTGCTTTTTTTTTAAAAGTCAAAAGATACAAAAAAAATTCTTTCTTTGAAAATACCTTAAAAATAAGGCATAAATAATTGTTGAAATTGATGCTCTGCCATGCTCAACAACTTTTGTTTGAAAATACATTTTGCTCATTTCCAAATACTCGCGCATTTTTAATTGATATTTCGATTTCATAAACTAAAAAAAACTTTCACTTAAAAATCAACAATAGCAGTTAATAAAATTGTACTATTGTAATTCCCACTAACAAATTACTGTTTCTTAAAATTAATTGGACAAAAAAAAAAAGAAAAAAATTGTTATAATATTAAGAAATTAATTAAGCATGGAAATATTTTAATTAAATTTAAAAAAAAAAATTTTTTTCACACCTCATAGACAATGTGATTGGCACGCTCCAGGCATTTTTCCTCATCACCAGGAACAATAGCTAATGTTTGGATGAAAAAATCAGCTGGATTAGTATGAGATGGAAGTGAATAACCAATACTGGCATAGAATTGTAAAGCTTCTGATGGTGAACCTATTTATGTAATACAATAAGCAGCATTAGGGTAATTAATTAATCCAGATTTGTTTAAAAAAAAAAAAATTCCCTGCTTTATCGCTTTATTTCCTGCTTAATGAAACGAAATTAATGAAATGATAATCAGAAATGGAGAATGAAAAATACAGAATTAAATTATGCGTTTATTTATTGCAAATATTTGATTAATAATTTTTTTTAAAAAATTTTAAGCTTTTAACCAAGGAAAGCAATTTTTCCATTAGCAAGAAAAACTACGCGATCAAACATTTCAAATGTATCAGATGCCGGTTGATGAATTGTGCAAATAATTGTTTTGCCATTTTCAGATGCCATTCGTTCAAGGACCTTTAAATTAAACAATGAATTAATTGATTAATTAACATTAAGCTTGAAAAAAACTTAATAATTTGGCATTTTTAAAAATTGTTTTTCTTTTTCATTCATTTTTTTTTTGCTACATTTTGCTAATTAAAGTTTTAATAAAAATAATTGTTGGAAAAAACAAAATTTTAAAATAAAAAAAAATAAAAAATTCGTAGTGATTTTTGAAATTTTCGAAACCTTAACGATATGATATGCCATGAACGAATCAATGCCAGTGGTTGGTTCATCTGCAAAGAGCAATGATGGATTTGTTAAAATTTCCGTTGCAAATGATAAACGTTTCGCTTCGCCACTTGTAATACCTTGTCCAATGCCTGACACGCCAATACGTGAGTCAACGCAACGTTCCAATTCCAAATCTCCTATTACCTTAATATTGCTATTACCTTAATGCGGAATTGAAACACAAAAATGATTAATACATAAACCAAGTCAAAGAAATTGATAAACTGATAAATAAACTAATCTAAGAAATTAAATAAACTGATTAACCCAAAAAAATTGATTAATTTTTACTGGTAACTATTTTTATTTCAACTTTGCATTTGCAGTAATCAATTTTTTTTTCTAATTGAAATATTAAAACTAAAAATTTCCAATCTATTTTCTGTAAAAAATTTGCATACTTATTTTTAATACAGCTTTATATAAAAGTAATGTAAGAAATATTTCGCATAAAAATTTTGACCAAATATATATTATTAAAATTTACAATTAAATAAATAAAGAAATAAATGATAAATGATTGTTTAAAAAGTAAATTTTTTTCTTGCTCTGAAAAAAAATGAAATAACAAATTACTTGTTTTATACGTAATTGTTTTTCACGTTTTGTAAATGTTGACGGTAAACGTAAAGCTGCTTGTAAATTGAGATGTTCATTAACTGTTAATGAACTAATGAATAAATTTTGTTGTTGAATATAAGCAGAAACCTTTAAAAAAAGAAAAAAAATTATGCGGTGAAAATGATTCAATGTAAAATATAATTATCATATTTACATACTGATTCTCAATTTTATTCAAAAGTTACGTTTTTTTATTTTTTTGTTTACTTCTTTTTTAAACTAAAAGTGAACAAATGATTGGTTTACTGAAAACAATGCAAAAATGTAAACAACCATATGTATGTTAAATATATAATAAACATTTGTTTGTTGTTTCTTAAAGTAAATAAAAGTTTCATACAAAAAATATCGAAAATTGTTTTTTTTTGATTTGTATAAAAATTTTTTAATATTAATATTTTGTGCAAATAGGTATGGTATTTTAATAAGCATTAAACGAGTAAATATTTCTGTTTTTGTTTTTTCCCTAACATAAACAAAGTGCAATTTATAAAAATAAATAAATGTTAAATAAAAGTATTTTAAAAAAATCCTTTTTGTTTACTTTTTATTTTATTGTAATCGATAAAGGTAAACAAAAATCTAAACAACTACAAATATATAATATAGTAAGCATGTTAAAAAAAACTTTTTCTGCTTACTTTTTATTTTAATGTAATCGATACAGATAAACAAAAATGCTAACATCTACCTAGGTGTAATATAATAAGTATTTGAAAAAAAAACTTTTTTTGTTTACTTATTTATTTTATGTAAACAGAATATAGCTTTTGTCAAAAAATATGAGGATATATCAGTTCGTTAAGATAATTACATGGAAAACATAGTAAATATTACGAAAAAATGAAGCAAAAGCAATTAGTAATGCTTAATTTTAGCATCAATTATTAAATTAATTGTATGGACCCAATAATTATCTAAATTCATTCAATAATTATCCAAATTCGTTAAATTATTTTAGCAATTTTTTTCTACCTTCGCAATATTTTATTTTATGGTAACTTACTTTGGTAATTTTTCGACCAATTATTTCACCATTTACTTTTACAACACCGCTAATTTTTAAACCTTTTATATTTCGTTGTAACAAAGCATTTAATAATGTTGTCTTCCCAGCACCACTAATAAATAAATTTTAGTCAACCATATTCTAGTCAGTTAAAAAAATACAATAGAAATCTTTCAGAACTTTCATTTGAATTTACTTTTTTTTGCATGAAATTTATTTTAAAATTTCAATTTTCTTTTATTTTGTTTTTTTTTTCGCAAATACTTATCATCATTTCAAACAAGAAATAACAAATAGTCAAGATGACATTATTTGAAGTGTTTTGTTTTTTTCTCATCAAGAAAAGCTCAAAAATTTAAAACCTTGCACCCATTAGGGCAATTAATTGTCCCGGTTGAGCAACTCCTGTAATATCGTTGAGTAATAAACGTTTCGTTTTCTTTGCGGTTACTGATAAACCTTCCCAAGTTAGAAAAACCGGATCAACCGGTGGTAAATTAATAGCTGCATCGGTAGAAACTTTCGGCTGCATCATTATAAGTTATTGTCAAACAATATTTAATGGAAGCAACCAGCCCACGCCAATGATTGTAAAGAAATGAAATCAAAATTAACTGAAATATTTCTTAAATATAAATCGCATGAATTCACGATGAAAATTTAGCACCTCTAAAGTGATATGACCATACGTGTGACCACACGTAACGATGTCATTCATATCGTTCGCTCACTTCAGCAAAAATTCTGTTTGAAATCAATTCAAATCGATCTCAAAAAGTCCTTCTATTTATCAACGAACAGATTCACGGTACAAAAAATCCTAAATGCGTATGTTACACAGGGAACGCGCATCTTTCTTAGTTTTTTACGAATTAGTAAAAATTATTGACCTTTGTCCATTTTAAAGTAGCACTACTCTGACAAAAAATTAACAACCATAGAAGAATGATTTTTCTTCAATCACTGCATTAAAAGCCGAAATAACTCCTGATAATTTCAATTGTATATTCAAAATAAAAAACGTTATCAATTCAGTTTCATTTTTCTATCTAGCCTAATGAAATGATAATTTCTCATATCCCTCAAATATTGAGGAGCTTTTTTGACGAAAAAAAATTGAACAACTTTTTTCTCGAATATAACAACATAAAGCTATGATATTACCACTATTTAGTACTACTTCATTTCAAAATAAAAGCACTATGTTGATATCCTATTCTTAATCTTGTAATTCCCATCATTTTTCTTTCTTCATGATTCCAGTATATTCAAGAAAATCAACTGAATTAAATGGAAACATATAACAATCAATAATTCTCCCTGCTAACAATAACATGTTTTTTCCTCCTTCTCTTTATACCACTTTTTTTTCCTTTTTATTACTTTTCATTTTTTTCATTGATTTTTTTCGATCTTTTTTTTTGCATTTATTTTTATACATATTTGTTGAATCGAGTAAAAAAAGTAACGCACAATAATTTTCATATACAGCAAAAAAAAAAAGGAAGGAAAGCAAAAAGCAAAATGCTACATATGTTTTAGACGTTTCCGTGGTGGATGGCTCATAATGATCGGTGGCGTTTGTTGCGTTGCCAATGCACGGAATACTTCAGCAAGTAACGGCGGATGATCACGCACCAAACAACTCCAACCATCTGATTCCATAATCTCATTTGCATGTACATTCTAAAATTTCACAAACATCATTATCACTCATTAATTACATCGCTTAATCAATAATAGAATGAAATATTAAAAATCGAATTACATTTTAAATTTTCTTTCTAACTGACTGAATAATAATGCACGATACAATTAACTATACTACATTCTACACTCAGCAACTGACCAAATTTTTTTCTTTCTTCCCCATTTGATTTATTTTGTATTAACTTTATTAATTTCATTAATTATCGATTATAACCATGATAAGAAGCCAACAAATAACAAATATTTTCTAACAGATGCATATAATATTTCATTCATCATTAAATATCACTCAGGATATAATACATACTTAGCTATCTATTTATCTGTTCAAGAATTTTTTAAGATAAAAAGATGCTACTACTATGCTGACAAATAATTCAAACGAATTTTAAATTTGTTACTGTAATGTGGAGTTAATAAATAATACTCAGTAAAGATACATACGATATACGTACCACAAATAAAATAAAACGCTCATAAAACACTCAATAACAATCATGTGAATTTATTTATTTATATATATTTAACAAATTAAAGAATTAGAAGCTTGTACTGATAAATTTTCCTTTTTTTATTCTTTCCTCATTACACTTAATTTCTTGAAATTTCATCTAGTTTCCCCTAAAAGTTTTATTTCACTTACATCGTCGTTTACTCTTTGTCAATAAACTTACAATGTAATCAATGGCTTGATGTTTCAATTGTTCAGCACTATGTAAATCGGCAAGGATCAGTGTTTCACAAGCATTTTCATTCGTAAGATTTAAACACAACGCTTGCTCACACATAACCTGCAAAGATGTCTGCAAAGGTAAGTAAAAAATCAAAATTATGAAAACATTTCAAACATTATCACTATTCCATCTCATTTCTCTTACAAACTCATTTTACTAACATCATTGTTTGTAACACAATAACTTACAATAATACAGGCTTACAATTGTATTATAAAGTGGTTATATAAGGCATAAACTAAAAAAAACAAAACTCATTCTTCCCTATCTAAACTTTCTTCTTTTCTTTCCAAAGTAAGGATTTAAGCAATATTTGAAGAATAAACGGATGAATAAAAACTTATAACATTTTTGAAACTCAATTTTTTTCATGCTTTTTCAAAATTTTCGCATTAAAATACTTGTCAAGCATCTTAATGTAATCTAAATATGAAAATAGTAGAACCTAATATAACTTACTTTTTGAGCCGAGTAATAAAAAAATATATTATCTGTCCGATTTCTTTTTTTTTAAAAATTAGTAACAAAACCAACAATAACTTGAATTCTCATTAAATTTTTTCACTTAATTTTATATATATAATTTTTTTAAGAAAAAATTTACTTTCAATCTATCTAACTGATATTTGTCGGCCGCTGCTAATAACGTATCAGCCATACGATCAAGATTGGGTGCCGTACCAGTGTACATAAATCGTAACATTTCCTTCATAACATCCGGTTCAACATCATCGATAATAACACGATCCGATTGTGATTCACTCATTTTGTGTTCAAAACATGCAGCAAATACAGGAGATCTTGTCGCTAATACTGCTTTATGTACCTACAAAAATAAACATGCAGCAGAAGTATAAAATCAGATTCAAGTTTCAATTGTATAATACAGCTGTTTTCCCTAAAGAAAAAAATTACTGTGGGTCTAATTTGACTTATTGCTATTTTCAATCAAATTTACTTCAATTAAATACCACGAACTATCAAGCATCCATCCAAGTATACATATCAATAAATCCAATCTTAATATTAATTGCATCTTAATGCATCTTAAAGAGCCAATTATAATCAGTAAAAGGTAAATAATTTACAGCATAAAAATAACTTACATGAAACTCCTTTGTACCAGTTACTAGAAGACAATCTGAGAAGCAATGTTTTTCAAAAAGATTAGCCATATCATCAGATAACCGACAGGATGGTACCTTGAACTGCATAAGATTTGATTGCCCTGTTACATTTACCGTTTCCGCTACAACTGATACCTGGAAAATAATATTTATAAATCCCAGCGATATTTTTTTCTAACACGAATGAATAATGAACATTGTAAGTTTTTTTTTAAATATGCGGTAAAAGTAAATTTCCGTTTTTAGAAGTAAGCAAAATGATCGGAAAAATGCGATTATCTTAGGTAAAATTAGTTAAGACAAAAACAATAATTTCAAGTTAAATTCCAGAATTTATCACCTCACAAAAAATACTTAGTCTATCTTCAGGAAGGAGACCATTTGCTTCATCAAGAAGAAAGTCCCGACGAATAAATTTCTTGAATCCCCAATCTTTTCCCTGTACAAACCGATATGCACGTTGAGATTCTGAAATCTTAAAATTTCAGCGAAATTAATCGAATTCACATAACAATTCCGCCTAAGCTTTTAGCTGCTTTTTTATAAAATCTTTGCAAATTCCAATAAATCTCTGGTTTCCACTTTATTCCAAAATTTCACTATAACACCAAAATAACAGAAAAACGAACCCATAGCCTTAGTTTCCTCCCTTTTCGCATTCAATATCGAAAACTTGAATTTAGCGCGTACTTCATTTTTAGCGCACTGTACCAGTAACAAGTAAAGTGATAAGTAATCTTTTGATTCCTCATCAAGTCCTGAAAACAATAATAAACGAAAATAAAACTGCATTCATCTGAAAATCAAATTCAGAAAAAGTCTAAAACACATCTGCATCAAATCTCTGTAAAATCTTTCGAAATTAATCATAATATTAATTAATACCGCAATTTATTGTGATACTCATTATCACATAAGTTTCTAGAAAATCTGAAGTAAAAATGCAGCATTTTCTTTGATTTGAACTGACTAGAGATAAACAAAGATATACATTTAAATTTGTAAAATACAATTACATAGCTAAAATGAATAAAGTACCTTTCGGGTTAATCCTTAAACACCATTTTAACTTGTCATTTGAACCAGCACTAAATGTTGAACTTTTCAATACTTCGCCCATTTCTTCACGACAAAATGAAAAATTGTTAATAGTCCACATATAATTAAACTTAATTACTTTTACCTGAAAATTGAAAAGTTTAGTAGCGAACTATAAATACATGAAAAAAGGCTCTCTTCATTACTCATTTTTTACCATATAATATAAAATGATTTCAGAATAATTAACCTCTTTTAGCATCAAGCTTCACTAAAACTAATGAGACCTTATTCATATTTAACAAAAAAAAAAAAAAAGTTTCTAACCACGCTGGACAGTAAAAGGCTTTTTTATCAGTCTAAAATTAACATATTTTTATTAGTCTCTAATATCTTAAAGATACTTTCGCTTCCTACTAATCTTTCTTCCTTTTTTTTTCAAATTCCCATTCGTTATGCATGTTAATAGTTGTATTTTAACCATATTCGTATACCTCTAACATATAGGAAATTACCATTTGCTTCATAACAATAAGAAATGTCATCATACCTGTGTGTGACACCAATTCTCAGCGACTGGCATATGAACATCTGTTGGTGTCGTTGAGGTTGATGATGAACCACTTGCTGATGCTGATGGACTCTGAGCTCGACTACCACTAATTGCAGCTTGTCCTGGACCACCACTAACAGATTCATCCTGAGCCGAGCCATCCGCATCCATTGTTACGTTAGAAATTTTTTGTAATTTCAGAATGTGCTACTATATTAGATTTAGGATGAGCCAAGTAACAAGAACACTGCGATAAAACTAATAGAACTAATGCCAAAATAATAAAGGCAATAGTGCCTTCAAGCCAAATGTCACAGTTCAATAGTGAGTAGGAAAAAAAAAAACCTGAAAATTAATCCATAAAATTGTTTGCATAAGAAATGAAAAAGCTCAGTGCTACCAATGCGCGACGTAACAAACGAATAAAATCATACATTTTACAACAAAGCAAAAATTTCAAATTTTTTAACTCTTTCCTAAATGTCAAATTTTCCAACTAAAATTTCAATTTTTTCCTTAAATAACAAAAAACTTTCTGCATAATTTTAATGAAATATCAGTGAAAATAATCTAAAATAGATATTTGTTGAATCAACTGAACTATGAAATCCCAAAATTAACCAAATACAATTGATTTGAATTAAAACAGAAAAAAGAAAAAACTTCCTTAATGAGTAATTACATGACAGTAAGCAAGCAATGTGAATGAATTAATGGAATATTGGAAAGATTGAATCACCCATTTTATCTTATACAGACATCTCGAATAACATATAGGGCGAGTAATCTTCCTTTAATGTTTCTATTGTATTCCGACTATAGAACTATTTGATGTATCATCAGATCAAACCTATTTAGAAGAGCTGAAAATACGATACAAATAGGTGAGAAGAAATCAAATGAAAAGAACAAAAAAAAAAAAAATCCAATGAAATTTCACAGTAATGTTGTTGATATAAAAGTTAGAAATGTAAAAGAAAACTTTATGGAAATCATTACTTACCTTAAAAATATTTCAGGATAAAGAAATGCTATTGAAAAATCACTGTAAATTTTGTCGCATTTCATTCATCATTTTAACAATAGCATAATGCGATTAACAATTCATTTTGCTTAGCACTATTTTGGCTACTACTACAGGTAAATGTAGTATGAGTTCTGAATTTCTATGGGTTATAAAAAATTAGTATGAGTTATAAAAAATTAGTATGAGTTATAAAAAATTAGTATGAGTTATAAAAAAATCAGTATGAGTTATAAAAAATTAGTATGAGTTATAAAAAATAAGTTATAAAAAAATGAGTTATAAAAAAAAGTGAAATTCCTATAATTTTTTGTTAGCGCAAAATTTTAATTTCTATAGAGAGCTAAAATATATTACTTACTAATAAATAAATAAATATTTTTATCTCTTATTTAACGTTTCAAATTTTCATTGCTATGCAAGCATGTCAAATGCTAAATATCAAATATCAAAGCTTTCTTATATACAATTATTTTTTATTACTACAAAATATTTCATTGATATATCGCTAATTTTTCTAATAATTTAATTATTTAATTTTGTATTACAAACTAACTTTTTTGATAATTCATTAATTTAAACAACAAAAAAAAAAAACGAAGGAAAGAAAGATACCGTGACAAATCTCTCCCAAAGCAAAATAATAGTAATGTTCAATTGAATGTGTCGATAGACAGACCACCCAAATACACAACTTATTACCACTACCATCTATGTAGTTTTAACACTTAGACATATACACTCATACATGTGCAGACATACACACACACACACTCAGACATATACACACACACACTCAGACATATACACACATACACACACACACACACATGCAATGGAGCGATATTTGATATTTCCTCTATCCTATACTGAAAAGAATATTGACAGTGTCACTGTAGTTTTGCCCGTGCGCGAAATGACGGGTAGATAGGAAAGGAAGATGGGCATCTTATTATTATTATTGCTGTGATGAACAATCAGTTTCATACCGCAGCACACACATTTATACACACACATGCACACACACACACACACAAACACAAACACAAACAAACAAAAAAAAAAAAAAAAAAAAAAAAAAAAAAAAAAAAAANNNNACACATACACACATACACACACACACATACACGCACACACATACACACACACATACACACACACATACATACACACACATACACACACATACACCCATACACACATAGATAATGTATCCGTACACACATATATTTAAGTATATATATATACTTAAATACTATTTGTATAAATTAATGCAACATATTAAGTATTTATGTATAAATATGTACCATATAGCGCGGTACAATACATACACGGCTTAATGCAATATGTATATGCTTTATAGAGATTAAATGACTTTTACTCATATCAAATTACGCGAAAATGTTTTCTAAAAATAAACGCAACTGAATAAATAGAAAGACACGTACGTACACATACACACACATACACTTACACACACACACACATACATATACACATACACATACACACACACACACATGTTGATTTTATAGGAGGAGGAATAAAGGAAGTAAGGCCCGTCAAATTGCTACTTGAAAGATGTAAAAGGCCTATCCGTCCGTCCACTACTTTCCTCATTCTACCTTCATCTCTTCATCTTTCAATGTAACTCGACGACTCTTCACTCTCACACTCTCCTCCCTCCTCACTTTATCACTTTTTTCTCATCCACTCTTCCTTTCTCTCTCTCTCTCTCTTCCTCTCTTCTCTCTATTCTTTCTTTTTCCTTACTTACCTAAGCTACCTCAAGTGGTGATGACACTGCAGCTAATGCTCATATTTCGATACCTCATCTCTCAGAGATAATCTGAAGGATGTCCTGTCCTCCCCCTCCTCCTTTCCCTCCTCCTCCTCCTCCCTTCCCCTCCTCCTTCTCCTCATCCTCTCCTCCTTCCTTTCCTCCCACCCTCTTCCTCCCACATTTCCTCCTCCTCTTCTATCTCCAGATCCCCCGGTCCTGTGTTTCCTCCGTGGTTTATCCCCAAATTCCCCGTCTTCTCCTGTACCCGTTCTCCTCCATTGTCATATTTCCACGTTAATGCGGTGACACTCTCCACTTAAGCGTTATTCTCTTACTACAATTGATAGTGACATGTCATTGACACACCGATTATTTGATTAGAAATGTGAAAATTATTCTACAATTGTCACTGTTATTTTGTGCGCTCACAAAAATTCTCTGAAAAAAGAATTCAATGAAGGCTCAAACGTCATTGTTGGAATTTATACGACTTTAACTTCTTTCATTTGCTTCTTTTATTTCAATTCTTTTCCTCATAAATTGCTAAATAAAATAAATCCTTAAAAAAAGTTACTTATTGAGTTTAAATTTCAATGATAATTTATGTAATATAATGCCATATGTATGTACATTGTTGAAATTTTTGGGTATTATTCAATTGAAGCTAATCTAATACCAATCGATATTTATATTCACTTCAAACTTTTCAAAAATTTGAATTGTAATGAAATGAAAACTTCTCATACAATAAAAGCAAAATAATCACTTTGCAATGGAATAATGAAAATTAAATCTGAAAATGTAACATTAAAAAAAAAAAACAAAAACATTTCAACCAACTAACTAACTAACTTATCATTAATTGCCATCTCATACTATAAAGTAATTTTATTAATTTCAATAAAAATTCGAACAAAATT
Source organism: Mansonella ozzardi (assembly GCA_029876185.1). Lineage (NCBI taxonomy): Eukaryota > Metazoa > Nematoda > Chromadorea > Rhabditida > Onchocercidae > Mansonella > Mansonella ozzardi. The sequence continues at coordinate 238 of JARVGP010000612.1, read as the reverse complement.
GACAGGAACCGGTCAACTTCATACTACTAGACCGTCAGACATGATAAGGCAAAATGGAACCGGTCGATTGCTCCAATCAGACCATCAGATATGTTATGTTTATATATACATATGTATATGCGTGAGTATGTGTCTGTCTTGTATGTGTGTGTGTGTATGTGTGTATGTGTGTGTATGTGTATATGTGTGTGTGTGTGTACATGCTTGTTTTTATTGTCTGCCCACTACTTCTCTATCT
>JARVGP010000611.1:19804-35578 GCA_029876185.1 Mansonella ozzardi | reverse complement strand
GAAATACTATTTTGGAAGAATCTAAGAGTGTGGAGTCTATTTCGTTAGAATCTAAATCTTTAAGAATTTAAGGCACGATATAATGTAATAAGCTAATGAAATTTTATGAAATATTTCGCAGGAAGCAAAAGATTGCATAAAGTATTTGAGTGTTGGAACTAGATTTGCATAATGGTCAGCGCGCAATTTTCAAAAAATCTGTTGAATTGAAGCACCGTTCTTTCCATTTCTTTTTTCCTTTTTATTGCAAGTGGTTTTTTTCATCGCTTTTGCGTGGTGAAGTTTCATTTTTGGACTTCAATTGATTTTTTTTTATTGAAGTTTATTGAACAGCCAGATTGATTACTTTTATAAGCGAAGTTGTGAGCTCGTGATGATGGAGAAAATTCAATGTTTTGCGTAGTTAGAAAAATAATGTAATTTGAACTAATTGAAGCTTTAAAGAAGTTTTGATTTTCAATTCATAACTTGTTGAAATTTCGATTTAAAATATGCAGATTATAGAAATTTCAAGTTTAAAATTAGTGTGTAGATGCAGTGCTTCATTATGATCAAAATAATGGTAAGTGTACGAAGAAGGTTAAAGTTTTTCTAATGGATTGGCTATTATACATTTATTGAAGTTTATAGAAAATTTTCTAGTAAAGCATTGTCGAAATTTTTGCAAGTCTCCATTGGGAACTTTTTGCGCATTCAATCATGTTAATTTCGTATGTAGGCATTATTAGCATTATTAGGCATTATTTAATAGAACATTTCGATTATGAGCACCTTCAGTATTCTCTGATATTCACCTCTCTAGTCATCTATTACATAAGCTATTAAATGGCATTGTGAACATTTTAATCGTATAGTTTGTTTTTCATGAAACTTTTTATTCTTTTATTGGTAATTTCTAGATTTCAGTTTTATCTTAAGATGTTGAAATTGGAAACTGTGAATACAATCAATTCAAAACAGGATGAACGTGTTTGGGTACCTGATGCCACTGAAGGATTTGTATTGGGCATTGTAATTCAAGTAAATTTTGGGATAAACATTTTAATCGTATAGTTTGTTTTTCATAAACTTTCTCTTTGTGATTTTTATGAGCGTAAATCAAATTATAATTTCATTAATTGAAATTACGTGAATTATTGCTTGATATTGTTGAACAAACATGATTCATTTCGATAAACATTCATTTTTGTTGCTAATAAATTTTCCTGTTTCTTTTTTTGGAAAAATAAGATTTCTATTGAAGAATATTTTATTTAACTATGTATGAATAAATAAGAAATCGTGAACATAAAGGTATTTGTGTAGGGAATTAGGAATTAGGGAAATCTTAATTAGGATTATTTATGAGTCAAGGAAAAAAAAGGAGTGCTATCATTAAAGTTTTAACATTCATGCAAAATCAAAGATGATTATGGTAAATGTATCTTAGAGGAAGGAACCATGAAAGTTACCAGTATTTTAGAAGTTGATATGAATTTTCATGTTGCAGAATGTAGCAGATGATCGTGTATTATTGAAGATTGAAGGTACGGGTCGTGAAAAAACCGTATGCCGGGAAGAGTTGCAATCTGTGAATCCAGCTAAATTAGATAAAATAGAAGATATGTCCTCGCTTTCACACTTAAACGAAGCTTGTATATTGCACAATCTTCGGCAGCGGTACTACTCATCGCTTATATATGTAAGTTGTAATTGACAAGTTTAAGCATGCCTATTATTGAAAGTTTCATATAATGCACATCGTTTATATGGTTTCTTTCTACAGACATATTCCGGCTTATTTTGTGTTGTCATCAATCCATACAAATGGATGCCTCATATCTATTCAACAACTGTGATGAAAAGTTATCGTGGACGAAAGCGGCATGAAGTACCACCTCATGTATTTGCAGTAACTGACTGTGCTTACCGCGAAATGTTGCATCGTTCGTTTTTGTGAATTTTTATGGTGATCAAAATTATAAAGACTAAGATTATGTTTAAAAATGCAAAAGTAAAAATGTAAGAATTTATTTAAATTTCAGAACGAGAAGATCAATCTATCCTTTGTACGGGAGAATCAGGTGCTGGAAAAACGGAAAATACGAAAAAAGTAATCCAGTATTTAGCGGATGTTGCGGGTGCTGGACGACACATGCGTTCATCAGTTGCCAGAAGTCCGGGAAAGGTTGTGTTCCTCATGAAACTTGATTTTTAATTTTATTGGAAACTGACTACGTTTTTTTTAATCTTTAACAGTTTCCTAAAATAAATGTTTATAAAAAATATCTAACAAGATATAGCACTTAGCTTAAACTGTGCACTGAACATTGACATTTCAAGGTTTTAATAATGCTTGAAGTAAGATTTATTTGTTTTTATTTAAAATTATTTTTTTTGCATATATTTAATTTTTTTTCAATTCAGGGTCTGATGACGGCATCATCGTCACTATCACCACTTTCGGGAAGCGTCTCATCTGTTGTATGTTTTTTTGATAGCATTGGTTTTGAGAACAACTGTTCTTTTGTTATAACGAGCGGATATTAAATAACCGTTGGAGGACTAGTGAGACAATTTAAGAGCATTGCTGAGAAAAGTCTTTTTTACTTGATTGAATATTTGATGCAGGGCCAGTTGGAAGATCAGTTGCTACTAGCGAATCCGATCCTCGAGGCTTTCGGTAACAGTAAAACAATTAAGAATGACAATTCTTCGAGATTCGTGGGTTATATTTCTTCTCTTTTTTGTGGTTCTAGTTAATTTATGACCGGATATGATCATATTCTTTAGGAGCTGTCCCTTCAGTGATTTTCATTTTACGCATATTTTTCTGTTCTACTATCTCACCGCTTCTCTTCCTATGTTTTGCTATCTGTGCCTAATTCAAAAAATAACTGTTGTTTATTGTAAAGTTGTAGCTAGAACACTTGGATTGCAGATTTTTCTCTTTGTAGGGAAATTTTTTTCCAAAAATAGAAATCAGACAATGTTTAAGATTTTACGATTATTATCTACATTTACGAAAAATTATTACTTTAAAGACCTGTAGTTTAGTGAAAATTCTTTACAGGGTAAATTTATCCGAGTAAATTTCGATCAGAGTGGGTGCATATCGGGTGCAAATATCGAACATTATTTGTTGGAAAAATCGCGTACTGTCCGACAGGCATCAAATGAACGATCATTTCACTTCTTTTATCAATTGTTGCTTGGTTCACCTGTCACCAAGAAAAGTACAACGTTTCTAAATATTAAAACATAAGCGTTTAGGTTTGAAAGTTCTATGTGGTGATAAAAGATTTCAGGTTAATGTTTCTTTATGAAGTAAAGTCAAATGGTACAGTTTGAAATAGACATAAGATAAATATGCCTATTTTCGTAACTGAAAGTTAAAATCACCGTCTATTCAGCTTCAAGCTACATTTCATTGTGTGTGAACTGCTTATTAGAAATTTGATACAAGCTTTTTGAAATATTTTTTAATATAAAAGTTGTTTCTCATTATGCTTAGACAATCAAAGTGCATTATTGATATATATAAAATGGTTATTTCACAGGTATATTTTTAATGGATGATATCGACAACTATTGTTTCCTTACTAATGGGAATCTCGTTATCCCGAATGTTGATGATGCTTCGGAATTATTGAGTACTTTGAATGCAATGAAAAGGATGGATTTTTCGGACACAGATATTGATGGTTGGTCAAATCATTCAATTTGAAGCGGAACTTAGATAAATATTAATTTTTCATAATAATAATAAAAATCCCTAATTACTTTAGATTACTGTTCAGCTTCATAGTATATTTCAATATGCTTCGAACTACTTTTTAACATCTTGCAATATTTTCTTCTTCAGATTAACGAATAAGATATTTGACACAAGCTCGTGAAGTTTGATTTGTAAATTTTATGGTAGTACTCATTTGAAGTAGTAAATAATAAGAACAGAACAACTGAATTATTTCAGCAGTCATGCGAATAACATGTGCAATTTTATTGTTGGGAAATATGTCCTTTATTGAAGATCGTACCTCTGATCAAGCAGTGTTGGTCGACGATAGAGGTTTTATTTCTGTGCTTTTGATATGCTTAATATTTTAAGCGTTTTTGTGTTCTCAGGGTTCACTATTTTGGAATTTTCTATGGCTATACGATAACTTAATGATTACATTTTTTTTTTCAATTAATGATTTTTTAATTTCAGTTGCTCAAAAAATATGTTGTTTACTTGGACTGCCAGTTTCGGATTTAACAAAAGCATTTTTGAAACCAAGGGTGAAGGTGAGTGCAGTTTTCAGATTCACCATTTGTACGTATTCATAAAGATTAAGTGTAAATGTATATACACTGCGTATATATATTTTAAGTAACTCATATTTCAGGTCGGTCGTGATTATGTACATAAAGCACAAACTTGTGAGCAAGTGCAGTATGCGGTCGAAGCTATTGCAAAGGCAAGCTATGAACGAATGTTTCGGTGGCTGGTGACTCGAATCAATCGTTCTTTGGGGCGTTCAACAAACAGTGGAACAACTTTTATTGGAATACTCGATATTGCCGGGTAAATTTTCAAAGTGCTATGAATTTAATTTGCAGAATTATTTTTGATTTGATGCAGGACTTAGTCTTTTCTTTTAATACATTGAAATCAGAAGTCAAGATATCTTTATTGGTTATTATTGTTAATGGATTATCAAATATCATGGAATGTTAAGAAACATGTTAAAAAATTATCAAGATTTTAATTTATAGATTAGAAATAGCGAGAATTTATTCAGCAGTATATTTGTAATTTGTATGCATTTATATGTATGTAAATTAATTTTAGATTCGAAATATTTGAATTAAACACATTCGAGCAGTTATGCATCAATTATACAAATGAAAAATTACAACAATTATTCAATAATACAATGTTTATTTTGGAGCAAGAAGAGTATCGGAAAGAAGGAATTGAATGGAATTTTATTGATTTTGGTCTTGATTTAAAACCGACCATCGATCTGATCGAAAAGGTGAGCATTTTTAATGTATTTTGGAATATTGTCTCATTTATAAAAAAGTTTGAAACAGAACGGAAATTTTGTTTGGTATTAGATTCTTAAGCAAGTTTTTCTTTATCTATTTTATCATCGATCTAAAAATAATTTTGTAAAAATTGATATTACTGCAGTAGACATAAAACATACTTCATAATTGAGATAAGTATAAATATGTTGATGGTCGATTCTACTGATTTAGTGAATATAGAGATCGATTATGCGTGAATGAATAAATTTTACTCTAATTCATGTTGATGACCATGCTTTTCTCTATTAGTTTAAAATCATGAAATGTCACTGTGAGGTCAGGAAGTATCACTTAACAAAATAGAAACTTGGTAAAAGATTGTTTTGTATTATTGCATATTTCGGGAAATAATTTTAATTATTTCTTAATTTTTTATAGACATTAGGTGTTTTGTCGCTGTTGGACGAGCAATGTATATTTCCGAAGTCAACTGATAAGTCGTACGTGGAAAAGCTGATTGCCAATCAGTCGAAACATCCAAAATTCATTGTACCTGAATTTAGGACAAAATCCGATTTCGCTATTCTGCACTATGCAGGACGCGTTGATTATTCTGCAGGTAATTTTTATGAAAACATTTGTAGTTCACAAAATAATTTAAAATTTGAGCCAGAAGAATTTCACTTTCTAGGATCATAAATTTTTCGAATAAATCTGTCAATTTTTGTAAATTTGTAGTTTGCGTTTTTTAGACCAGTGGTTGATGAAAAATATGGACCCACTAAATGATTCGGTAGTATTTTTACTTCAGAACTCAGGGGATCAGTATGTAGCAGAGATCTGGAAGAATGGTTTGTCTATCTCGGTTTTTTCAAATAACTTTTTTGTAACTACTAATAAATGTTGAATCCGAACAATGCTTTCTGGAAGAATTATACTACTCCAGTCAATACTATCTTCAATTATGAGAATTGGAATCAATTTGTATTTTAAATTTAGATTTGAAACTCAACATCACCTTTTCATTTCCGATATTATTTTATAGCGGAATTTGCGAGCCTGGGAATGACAGATCAAACTGATTTTGTATTTGGCACGCGAACTAAGCGGGGAATGTTTCGCACAGTAGGGCAGACATACAAGGAACAATTGTCACGATTAATGAAAACACTGCAGAATACTTGTCCACATTTTGTTCGGTGTATTATTCCAAATCATGAGAAAAAGGTGAATATCACTCAAAATTTTTATGTAAATCGACATATACTGAGCCTACAAAAATGATTAGATAGTATTCTTTTTGGTTAAAGAAGAGCTTGAGGTGATCATGTGAACAATGGTTTTTTAAAAAAAAAAAATCATTTTGAATCACTTTTGGGATTAGTTTTATTTTTCAGGCTGGTGTCATTAATGGGACTTTGGTACTTGAGCAACTTCGTTGTAACGGTGTTTTGGAAGGCATCCGTATCTGTCGGCAAGGATATCCAAACAGACTGTCTTTTCATGATTTTCGCCAAAAATACGAGTTTCTTGTTGATCGCGGAACCATTCCATCCGGTTTCGTGGATGGAAAGGAAACCGTTAAGTATGATTTTTTGTCAGGACAGCAAAATTACTTGCTTAAAGTGTTTTTTCTTCATTTTTATTTTTAGAAGTTTGCAAGCTGAGATCAAATAAATTTAGTAATAATAAGAAATACCCTTGTTTATGAACTAGATTATTTGCTTTTAGGCGAATTCTCGCTGCACTGGAAGTAGATTCAACTCTCTTTTGTATCGGTCAATCAAAAGTATTTTTCCGATCAGGTGTTATCGCTACTTTAGAAGAAATACGTGACAGAAAGTTGCAGCGTTTTATAGTTCAATTTCAAACCTACTGTCGTGGTTATCTTGCTCGTCGTGCTTTCAAAAAACTTTTGCAGCAGGATTCTGCGATCCGGATAATCCAACGAAATGGTTTAGCGTGGTCACGTTTGAAAGATTGGAGATGGTGGAGGTTGTTTGCTAAGGTTTCTTGCATTTGGGGTTCCTTTTCTTATTTTGTAGACAGATCGCAGAATTGTTGATGATGAAGTTTTAAGGTCAAACCTCTTTTGGAAGTTACTGCAAATGAACAGATGATAGCTACGAAGGAATTGGAATTGAAATCTTTACGGGAAACCCTAATGGAAAAGGAATATACTTTGTCAGACTATACGACTCGTATTGAACAGGTAAGTTTTTGGCTTTTTTTATTTGAAAGTGGAACGATAGTAGACTAGCTACCCCTTTTTTTGGAGAAAATGTATTTTAATTTGTCGATGTTTTATGATGTACAGATATTCAAAAAGTTTTACATATTTTCCACAGACTTATTTTAGATTGGTAAAAAGGAACCTTGGACTCTTTTTTCAAAATTTTCTAGCTAACGAATGATTGCGCTGAATTACAAAAACTACTGGAGCTTGAAAACGTCGAAAAAACGGAAATAGAAGATATGAGGGATCAACTGATGTCCATGAAATTGCAGCTAGAGAAACAAGTCGAAATTTTCAGACAGAAATTTGAGGAAAAGGAAGCAGAATGTATTTCTGTTTCTGCGGAATGTAAAAAGTTAAAAGTATCTTTTTCTTTCTAATATCGAGATTTTTTAATGTGAATATTTTGATTTTTCACTCTTTATTTGCTAAAAATACGCAGTTCCCTATCATCCGAATTCTTGGTTTACAGTAGGAAAGCAACTAATTTACGGTGTGGTTTATTTCAGTTTTTTTCTTTAAAAAGATCTTACTTTTGAATCGCATATTTTTGTCATACCTTTTTTAAGGATGATATAACAACTCTTAGAAATCAATTTCGGATGGGAAATGAAAAATACGAGCAATTGCAGTTGTCTTATATTTCCGCTGACCAGAATTTAAAAAGTGTTATCGCAGAGAAGGATCGGTTTTTTGAAACAAATGAAAAGGTTGACGTAATTTACAATTTGAAAAATTTATAAAGCTCTGATCTTATCTATTTACTCCTTTCTTCAGATGGTGAAGGAAAAAGAATTGCTTGAGAAAAGACTTACAGCTGCTACTGAAAAAATTGTTGCCGAAGAAGAACGAAATCGGCAGAATGACAAATTAAGAGCGAAACTGGAAGCAAAAATAGTAGATTACGAAGAGGAGAATGAAAAGATTAGGAAGGTTAGCAAAGCGATAGTAACCAGAAGTTTCCCCTTTATATCCTATCGTGTTGCAATGATCTATGTTTTCTTATTTAAATAAATTTATTACCCCAGATTTAGATGGTCTTCTACTAAAAGAAATATAAAATTAATCTTTGGATATTGGTTTTAAAGTAATACAGTTGATGTTTTATTTCTGTAGAATTTAAACTGTCTTAGGAAGTATCTTTTCATGTGATTTTACTTTGATTCAGCACATTCAAACAGCAGAAGCAGTAAGCCAGAAACTTACCACAGAAATGCGAGATGTTCAAAATGAAAGAGAAGAATTGTTAAAAAAGCTAGACGAGATAAGTTCTCTGCTTCAAAAGAAAGATGAAGAATTCATTGCTACTCTTGCACGGTACCCTATGTTTTAATGCATTTAATCAAATTATTGTTCAAATTAAATTATAACAGCTTAAGTGTTTTAGGATGGCTTCATTTTTTTTCTCCTCTGTAATGCTTATTTATTCATTTCTTTTTTTCTTTCTAGTTCTATTCGTCATTTTTAGTTTGAAAAATTTCTGATTTTGGATTTTGGTTATTTAATAATCACATATTTATGTGTTTTTTAGCTGTGATGAAGAGCAGTCAGAAAAACAAAGTTTGATGAAGCAGATAAAAGAATTAGTATTAGAATTGCAAGAACTTAAAGAAGATTTGGAAAATGAAAAAAATATGAGGTAAGAATTTGATTTTTCAGTGGTTGGAATTTGCTTAAAGGAAAACATTTTTTGAGTTTTAGTTCAAGCGAAATTATTCAAATTTTTAGAAATTTATCCACTCTTAATAAACTCAGAAATGAAGCAGTTTTAAATTTCTCGCTTACACTTTTTGCAGGATAAAATCAGAAAAGGGACAGCGAAATTTCATTGAAGAGTTAGAAGCTTTGAAGCAAGAGCTAATGGAATCACAAGATAAAACACAAGCTAACATGGAATTGCGGACTGAACGCGAGAAACAGTATTTATCGATCAAAGTGCGTTCATTTATCTGGTTTAAAAGTTTCATTTAAGCGAAGAGAATTTACGAAATGTAAACTGCATCAACAGCTAGATCGATATATATGAAGGGAACTTGGTAAGTCGCTGTATGAATTCATTTTCAAAATTTACAGAAGCAACTTGAAGAAACAACAACACAGAACGAACAATATGTTGCAGAGTTGAAGGCTAAGCATTCACAACAATTAGATTCTGTTAGAGCCGAGAATGAACAATTAAAAAAACAAGTGCAACAGGTTCCTTCTACATATGCATTATCATCGCATGTATTTTTTTTAAGGCTTTTATATCATTTGATTCCGGCTTATCGGAATTTTCATGAATAATACAATTTAAACAACATGTAAAATATTTCATTCTTATATGTTTTAGATGATTAAAACAAAGAATCGCATAGAAAATGCATTGCAAGAGAAAATTGCTGTGATTCAGCAGAATCAGTCTGCTTGCTTGGAAATTGAACGAAAAAGGAAGAACGCTGAGAATTTATTAAATGAATGGCAAATGAAAGCTCAAGAAGCTGAGAAAAATACTGCCGAATTAAAGATCACGTTAACAAAAGTGAGTGACTCTTTTATAAATTCGCATTTACTAGAAATCCTTGGATAGTAATGCCGAAGATTATCGAATAACAGCACAATTATATTTGTTCTGCAATATCGTATTTATTTCCTTTCGTAATATGATATACTTGAATGAATGAATTTATTGGTTTTTCTGTTTTCTTTTTTTGTGTACTGATTAAATTTCTGTGTGGAATCTATTTTCTTGTAATTTCAGGTGCAATCAGAGATTGAAAGACTTACTAAGGAACTAGAAAACAGTGAAAATGTTGTGCTAATTTTGCACAAGAAAGTGGCAGCTGCAGAGGCGCAGGTCAGTATCTAAAATTATTTGTCTTAGTTCAACTTTGATTTTTAATTTGTTTTCAGATCACTGATTTGAGCGATGCAGCTAATGTGGAAAAGTCCCAAAATGAAGCATTTCGAGTGAAGCTAAGAGCTCAAGATGATGAATTAGAAAAGTTGTTAGAAAGCAAAGAGCGTAATGAATTTGCGATTCAGAAATATGAAAAGGTTTGACATTGTTTATTCGAGAATTTGACTGGGACTATAATTTACAGTAGCACAATAGCTAGCCTTTGAACTATTCAAACTCATAAAGAAAGAAGCGACAGAAGACTAAAAGTTCCAAGATTATGTTCGTCATGAATTCTGAAAATTCTGATTATTTAAACACTAGTTAAATTTCTTGTTATTACTTTCCCTTCATTTTATTAAGAGATGAGTATTACACAGAAAAAAATCTTGCAGGAGATAAATTCTTTGAAGCAGGAATTGATTGATGTAAAAAGGAAGACTGATGAAAAGCTTCTTCTACAAACAGAAGAGTTGCGTAAGAAGCTGACGAAAGAAATGGAAGCTTGTAAGAAGGAGCTAGAACAAAGTGAGTATGCTCGTGTTCGAAGTGAGAAGGCAAAAGGAAAATTAATGCAGGAGGTAAGATTACCTCTTTCATAAGCCATATTGATGCTCTTAATCAATTCCAAAATTTTTCAGTATATAGTGCCGGATTTAGGTTTCACTATTTATTATTGCGTCCGTCCTTGTTTTCATTGTAGTGAATAACAACATAAGTTTGATTCGAAGAAAAATATATTTAATAGAAACTCTAGAATTTTCGGTTTTTTCTTTAAATTAGAATCTTACGCTCCTATTGATAAAACTCGGTTAATGGTCAATTACAAGCTCGTCTCTATAGATGGAAGAAAATAAATTAGATTTGGATTGCTTACTGCAAATTTTCAATTATGCATGAAAATTGATGTTCTTATGAAAATTTTTCAACTAGATTTAAGTTAGGCTATAGATGTGAGATGGCCAAAGTTTCTTTTTTTTTTTTAGATGCTTCTCTTTGAATACCAGCGAAATTTATTCTGGATATTTTAGCGAAATTTTTTTGAATTAATGTTGGTTAATCTTTTATACATGCATGTCCTCCTTTAAATCCACTGAAGGTTTTCTTTCTTGAATACTACTGACGGCCTGGAGTCGAAAAAAACGAATCCATATCTGATGTTTATTTTAAGACTGTAGCTTCTGTTTGTAAAGTTTTGTGAGACCTGTCTTTTTTTTAGAACGAAGATATGTTAAACCAGCTGAATAAAATGCGATTTAGTATGCGTGAAATGGAGAAAAAACAGCGGAAATTTGATCAAATACTTGAGGGAGAAAAGTCAAATGTGGTAAAAATTAGTATGGAACGTGATAGACTTGCGCAAGAGGTATTACCCGAAATTATTCTAAAAAAGATTTAGTAGTTCCTAAAGAATTAATAATTATCTTGCTTGCTTAAAGGTTCGTGATCATGAGTCAAATGCATTGGTGATAGCGAAAGAAACTGACATTCTTAAAAGTCGAATTGCCGAATTGGAAAACATTCGGAATACACTGCAATTGGATCTTGATAATGCTGTAAATTTTCGTTTTATTTTCACAGATCAAGTGATGCAAAAATTTTTTCAGTTATTTATAACTTTCAATTTATAAATATTGGTTTTTGTTCATTTGGCGTTCCATCCGATTGCTCAGTTTCAGGTTACCGTGAAAGACGATACTGGTCGCAATATTTTGGAGCTTGATCGAATGAAGCGGCAATTAGAAGCTGAACTGGCAAATGCAAAAGAGACGATCATCGAGCTAGAAGATAATCTACAGCTTACGGAAGATGGAAAACTACGGTTAGATGTGACGCTCCAGGCGCTAAATACCGAACTGGAAAAAGTTCGCAATGATAAAGAGCGAGAGGATGACGAACGGCGTAAACTGATGCAACGAAAGGTATTTGAAATTCAGTTTAAAATGGAAGATTGAGAAAATTAGAAACGTGTTGGAAAATTTATAGCAATTTAATATCTTCAAAGAATTTGGATTATTGAAAATTTGTTGTTGTCAGCTTAGTGACCTGGAAAGTGAATTGGAATCGGAACGTCGCAGTAAGTTAACTGTGATGCAACAAAAGCGCATATTGGAAGCTGATTTGCATCGTTCGCTGGAGCAAATGGAAACTGTTACTACCCAAAAAGAGGAATTTGCAAGGCAGCTTCGAAAATGCACTTTACATTTGAAAGATTTGCAGTTAGAATTGGGAGAATCGAAAGATGCCAAAGATGCAGCATTACTGCGGATACGAGATATGGAGAAAAGGTAAAAATAAACATTTTTGGATCATAAGAAATAAAAATTAGTCGAATCCGAATTTCTGAATTATTTGCATTTGTTTGGACTGAAATGTTTCCATTGACACTTTCAAGAGCTTATGGCATTTCTTTTCACTATTTTTAATTAATAAATGCAATTATTGGATATTTTTTGAAGATTGAAGTCGTTGGAAGATGACTTGGCGAAAGCATCGGAAGCAAATATGCAATTAATCGCGGATAAGCGGCGCGTAGAAAGAGAAAGGGATGATGCTCTCGAAGAGCTTGGTTTTAAAAGTGGTTTGATAAATGCTGAAGAAAGGAAGAAATTGGAAACGAAAATTTATGAACTAGAGGAGCTGCTTGAAGAAGAACAGAATAACACCGAAGTGGGTAACGAAAAACTCAAAAGAGCTCAAATTCAGGTATTTCATGGAATTGATAAAATGTTACTGTAAATGAGGATTGAATGCCGTATTCCTGTTTTCTTTGTCAAGTTTTCTTTTGTAGATTTCGCAAAATATATTTCCATTGCTCTCCGGGAATACATCCTTTGTATTGTTCATTGGTATTGCACTGCTGATTTGCAATTAAGTTTGAGCAAAAAACTTGCAGCTGGAAACATTGACAACAGAATTAGCAGCTGAACGTTCGTTATGTGAAAAGTTAGAAACGGATAAGCAAAACTTTGAAAAACAATGTAAAGATCTAAAAGTAACAGTAAGTTTCTTACTGATTGTCTTTGTCAAATATAGTTATCAAAAATTCGAATTGTTTTATCAAATTAAATTCTAGTTAGAAGAAATGACAAATGACATACGGACACGTAATCGAGGACAGATTGCTGCATTAGAAGCGAAACTTCATGAAGCAAGCCAACAATGTGCTCAAATGGAACAAGAACGAAATATAGCTAATCGACAGGTTTTTTTTTTTCTTACTTTTTGAAACTTGTCCGGAAACGTTCTTGATATTTAACTAGTTGTTCTATTTTGTCAATGTGATATCCCTGAATTGGACAGCACTGTTTTTTTATCAAGTTTTTTCAAGTATCTGTATTTTTTCATACTGAATTTTGATACAAAAATGGACCATATTACAAGTAACATGTTAAAATTGATATGTATCTTCTACGGCTGTTGTCTGTTGACTTGCTTGTCGTAAATAATAAACTATTGCTGCGCTTAATTTTTTGCCGAATGTTTTAGCACCGATTTTATTATGACTTTTTTAAATGCCGAGCATTGCAGATTCGACGTGTGGAGAAGAAATTAAATGATACAATGATGATGAGCGAAGAAGACAGACGACACATAGAGCAATTGAAGGAAGCTGTGAGCTGAAGCTTAATGCAAAAGAAATTCAATAAATTTAACTTGTTATGGATTTGGAATATTTAATCTTTTTTGTTAATCCATATAGCAAATGATTATTATAGGCAGATCGCGCAGTGGCACAACATCGTGATATGCGTCGGAAAATGGAAGACTTAGAAGGAGAAGTTAATCGTGAGCGATCGAAATGTCGACTATTGCAAAGAAGTATTGATGATCTGAGTGAAATTAATGAAACACTAACTCGAGAAAATGCGCAGTTAAAAAGCTTAACAGCGGTCGCACGACGGTCTAGACTCAGTCGAGCAAGCACTTCACGCTTTGGAAGTAAGTGTAAAAAAATGCGACCAACAAAGTATTAAATTAAACCTAACTATCTTGTTCTGACATTGAATTATTTTCTTTGTAATGTTAAAGTTAGACATGAAAGGTTCAAATATATGGATTGATGGGGCGAAGTTTTCTTAACCGTAAATGATTTAATTAAAAAATCAACTGAAACCATTTTTTCGCGTAGCTGTACTGTTATACTCTAAATTCTACTGTAATGAATGGCTAAATGAATCATGACAATTTCGCTTTTTTGTTTTTGAAGCTGTATCGCTGATTTGAGTTTTATTATTTAGGTGAAACAGACAGTACTGGGCGTGGTGCTAGAAGTTTTGGTGGTGATAGTACCGATTTATTGCGGCCAAATTCAGGTTCAACAGCTGGTTCTGGAACTGGAGATGATCCGGATCTCACTGCTAGTTGATTCAGCTTAAATTTTTGTTTTTTATTTCACTTGCTTTTTGTAGTTATTACCAGTTCTGTGGATGAATTCTGAGTCTTTTTTTAATTTCACGGAGGAAACTTTGGTGACTTTCCATCGAGGATGTTATTTATTGTTTACAGTAGAGCGAAATCTGTTCCGTAAAATTCTAGCATGTTATGGTCATACCAGCCCAGTTCATCCACCTTAATTTGCATGTGAAGTACAGATTCTTTTAGTTTTAATTAGTACGATTTTTCTTTAATATAATTTTCAACATGCGCACAAATGTAAATAAAAACAGTAGATATTGATGTATCATTAGTCTGATGTATCATTGCTTGAATGGAGAAGGAAAAGATGTTAAATCCTTTTTTATATTATCAATTCTTTGAGTGGTTCTTTTTCCTTTTCGGTATTTAAGAGATGGCTTTTGCAGGTTTTTGTCGTGGATCGAGAAAATTCGAAATGTTAATTACTTTATCAGTGACAAGGATTAATAACTTGTTAGAAAATAAAAGTGGCTCTTACTAATATTGTCAAGGAGGATAGTGTTCTGAAGTGTGAAGCAAATTAAGCCTTTTGAAACTTACTTCCACTCGCTAACTTTTGTTTTTGGTTGGACAGGTCTTCGAAAATTTTTTTCCTTATTTATGAATTTCCGATAGTTTTTGTTATTAAGGAAATTAGGGCGCGCTTGTTGTTGATGTAGTCAGCTTTTATTTTGTACTTCAAATTCAAGATGCTAAGTTTTTTTTTTTGATTTCTGAAATTCAGAAATGATATTGATTTCATTCTTGACTATTTATTGATCATGTTTTGTGTTTGTTCTTTACATCACTTTGCATAATTTTTTTTGTTGTTTTCCACTTAATTTATATTCCAGCGGGTAATGCTTTATTTTCAGTAGCTTTATTCTCAGTTGTTTTTTAGCATTTCGTAGCGGATTGCTTGTTGATGAGGTGTTAGATTCTGAATTTTACTTATTGGTGTTAATATATATTGTGTGGAATGCGAAATTACGGTTTTTTCACAAAAAAACATTCCATTAGTTTTTATTTCTGTTCGCCTATTCTAGTTTACTCTGTATAAATATTGCAGATAAATCCACTTCAAATGAGTACGATTTGTTGATATTTTAGAAGAGTTTCAAAAGCCCAACATGTGAAAAATTATTTCTCGATAAAATTTTGAGCATAGATAAAAAGAATATTTTTTTTTTTTTTTTTTTTGTATGCATCTATCAGACGTATGTAATCAGAGTCAGCCATGAAGGTGACTAGAAACTTTAAACTT
>JARVGP010000611.1:0-19794 GCA_029876185.1 Mansonella ozzardi | reverse complement strand
AATTTCTACCATTTTTTTATAATTTATAATATTTTCAAAACCCCAACAATTGTAAAATTATTTATCCTTAAAATTTTTTTCATTAATAAAAACAATATTTTTTTTTTTTTTTTTTTTAGTATGCATCTATCAGACGTCTGTAATCAGAGTCAGCCATGACTCTGACTAGAAACTTGAAACATCGGAAATCCCATCACAGATTAAGTTTGTGGTTGAATTTCTGACTTATATTCAAGCTAATCATAGCTCACTGCAAATGATTTTTTGCAAGGAGATATTTTTATTTTTCAAGATTCTTTGCAAAGCCTATTTCAAATAAGTCCAATTCTGTTTGGCAGAATTTTCCACTTATTTTTGTTGATAAGTTTAGTTATCATTACAACGAAGAATACTACAGAAATTTAGATTTCATGATTCTATAGTCTGATACACAGTTGCTAAACAAAAGTTTTCTAATAGCATCATTCATTAAAATTATTTTTGACCCATAATTAGTCGTTGCTCTGAACCGTTAACTGATATTTTGATCTGTAAAAATTTCAGTTCATTAAAATAGAATTTTACTTAGGTGCAGATTCATTCTCCAGAACTTTAACAAGTCAATGATGCATTGTCCAAATTTAATAAATCAATGTTTTAAAAAATTGATCGGAGATAGCATATTGATTAGCAGATCTCGAATTCAATTTTGTTATATGTTGTTGCTTTAATTAATTACTTTAATTGATCAATTAGTGCTTCGAAATTTCAATCATTAGTGCTTTAATTAGTACGAAATAATGTTAGGTTTTAGTTTTTTCCTTTTTTTTTTTTCAACGGAGAAAAATTTATGAGAGTTAGATGCATTGTTTAATAGAGCTGAATCGATGAGATCGATTCGTCGTCATTGTATGTGTTGATTAAAAATGTCAAGTCATTTTTTATGAAAGTCAAGTGTCAAATTAAAGGATAAGTGAAATATTTATAAATTTCAAATAATTAAACTGAACCAGCAACAATGACTGGCTAATAATTATAAAAAATGCCAAAAAAAACAATGACATTAATATTTTATTGCATTGGGCAGATCAAATAAAAATTGATAATTAATGAGATAACAGTGATAATGGAAGATAATGTATTAATCAAAGAAGGATGGTAATCACAAAAATTTTGTGTGCTTTTGCAGTTCATAATTTAAATTATATTTTTTGGTTCTTCCGGTTTTGACAACAACAATGATGTTGCAAGTTTGATCATAGAGCGTAGTGGTTGGACGTTTATGATGGTTTCTGATCGTTAACAGCTTTTAAGGAATCTTGAGCTTTTGTTGACGAATCATCACCAGATGCAACAGCATTTGGATTCGATATTTTTTCAGCACTGTAAGATTGTTTTAACGATGTTTGATCGCTAACAACCATTAAAGAATCCTGAGCTTGTAGTTCGCACACTGGAGATGAGCGCTTGGTAGACATTGGTGCCGATGATGAGATTGGCGAATCTATAAATAACAGGAGTTGAATTTAATTCAATCGTTAATTTAAGTTCAAGTCTAATTTAACTCAATCGATCTTTCGATTATTGACCTCCATTTGCGATCATATATATATATACCATTAACATTGAGATGAAATTTAATGTAATGAAAATTTAAAAACAAAAAAAAATAAATTTATTACCAAAAGTTGCTAGCGAATCTTTGATAATCGGTGGTGCGAGTTCATCAGAAAGAGTTTCAGGCTTGTCATCTGCTTTCTCGGCATCCCTGATTTCTTTTGGAGACTGAAGCTGTTATAAGTTTAAGCTATTATCTTTGTTCATTCTGGTATTTCTTATTCCGTAAATCCCGTGAATTCTTAAAATCTAAAACCTAATGCAACTTCAGGAAATGATCAACAATTCCGGATTAATTGTTTCCCTTAAAATGATAATTCTATTTTGGTCGAAATATTTTCTTATGAAAGTGATAAGCATCACAATTTTCTTTTTTTTCTCTTTCTTTTCCTTCTCCATCGTGCTGCTCATTGTCGGAGTTGCCATTGTTTCAGCAAATTTTTCACGACTATCGACTGTTTCTCGTTCATTTTTCAACGCTAATTGAATTTTCATCGCTTTACTTGGCAGTTTAACAGAATAGTTCGGTTTATTTTTCCTGCAAAAGACATTTTTTTAATTCGAATTTATACTTTAAATTATTTTTTCTTTTAAATCTTAAAAATTTATCAGATATTACTAATCGGAGCTTGCAAAAAAAAGACAGAAAAAATGATTTATAAAATAAAACATGGAATGAGCTATAAGTGTTTATTAATTACATTAACTTCAGTTAAATATGGAGATTAATTAAAGTTGATTAAGTTAATTAAGTTTTGCCAAGAAACAAAACGAAAGAAAAGAAAGAAAGAAAAGAAACAAAACCTTTTCGATTTCTTCGATTTTATAACAATGTCGGGTATTTCGCTGTCAACATACTGAATGTAAAATAAATTTTGTTTTTTTTTCGTTTTTGCAACAGAAGATGAAAGGATGATTGAAATGGAAACGTGAAACATGTGGAATAGTTAGAGATTACGCCCGTCATTTACGATCCCTCAAAAGTTTAAAGAAGATTCAAAAGTTTGTCATTTGGACGAAATCCAAGCGCATTCATTTTAAAAATTACATTTACTATATTTTAATTTAAAGCAAAGATTTTGTATCATGTAGTGTTTTATTCATTTCTCGATAGTTTAGAAAGAGAATTTTGGAAGAAGTTAATTTAAACCTCATCAGCTTTAGTACGAATTTTGATAAGATGGCAGATTAATTTGATGAACTCCATGACCGTGAAAATGATAATCGTAACGATAAGAAATATCACTGCTAATCGTAGCGAAAAATGCGCTGCATTAAGTTCCACAATGTCAGCATCGCTTAATTGAAAACGGTTTAATGCGACAGTTTCAGATTGCATTTGCTGTATGATCTGCCAATAATTGATAATAGCAATTAAGAACTGATGATAATTGAAACTTAGGTTTAATTAATGATTAGCAACATAATATGCACATTAATTAAAAAGGAAATATTTTGGATAAAATGCAGAAGAAACTTCAAAAATTATTGATAAATTAAACTATTTGAACGAAATATATAGTAAAGGCATTTATAATATTGCATTGATCGTTTAATGATTTTTTGTTTTGTTTGCTCTTCAAATTATTCAGATCAATTTCTACTATATGCATAACTCGAAATGACAAACCTTACTTCAATGCAGCCAGCAATGGACAATGCACAATTGACAATGATGAAATGTGTTAATTCAGCGGTTATTTAAAATAAAGCAAAAAAATTTAGATGACACTTTTAGCTAATTGATTTGCATAATTAAATGAACAGAATTGTTTGACAGTATTTGTTCCATTCATTTATTTCAATTAAATCACGTTTGTGCTTTCCTCAAGCAACGTCAAATTATCATTGTCCATTTATGAAGCAGATTGCTATTTCAACAATTTGCTATCTACGCGATCAATCACGCTGATTGATCAATGTTGAATAGTTTAGCAACATTTTTTCAATGAAACTTTCCGATGACTTTTTTTTTTTGGAGATAGATGGAGATTTTCTGTAGATTTCTGGAGAATTAATTTAACCCGAAATATGAATCTTTCGATTTGAAAAATTCAAGCATTTGAAGAATTATTAAGAATCAGAAAATTATAAGCCATTTTGAAATGACAAATAATAAAATTGGCTATGGAATGATACTTACAGTCGTTCATTCGGATATTCCTCTAGTGCCACCACTTAGGCTATTTCACCTTGCAGTCCACCTGATCAACAGTCATTTGAAACACATTTGAAAGATATTCGAGACCCCATAGAGCTAAAATTTATTGGGACCCCATAGAGTGTAAAATTTATCGGAACTCCGTAGAGGCTAAAATATATCGGGATTTCATAGAGGGCAAAATTTATCGGCACCCCGCATAGGCTAAAATTCAGCGGGGCCCCCTAGAGGCTAAAATTTATCTTCACTAAAAATCATTATGTTATGGTAGTAACGCTTGATTATGGGCAACTCCTGTGTGTTGTTGAATTCCATGATATTTAAAAACTCTTGATCTTTTGGCTGCCTTTTATCGATTTGTCTTTTTTCATTGCGAGTTATGAACTGATAATTTTTCCAGCAATTCAATGCTTTCATCCCGACTGCTGGCTTCTTTTTAAAATTGATTAATATTTGAGAATTTATCAATATTGATTGTTATTTATTACGATTTTCCAGTAGTAATATGCTGGAAATTTGTTATTCTTTCAATTTGTTATTTTTTATATATCAGTTCACAACAATTTCAATTGGCTGATGCTATTTCGATTTCTCAAATGAATTTTAGATAATCATCGAAATATCATTGGAAAATTATTGTATCTTTGGTAGCCATTGAATATGATGAAAAGTTAAAGAAAATTTTGAGAGAGACATGAAAAAGACCGGAAGAGAAAAGAAGCAGAGTATTTTATTAATTAGAGTAGTTCATTAATTTACTATTAATTATTATATCTCTAGGTCCCAGACTATACGAAAAGCTTTGGAGTTCATTTAAAAGAATCACGTTTTTAGCTTGGAAAATAACTTTCGCCAACTAAACGAGGTAATTTGATAATATGCAAATCATTCAAGCAAATTATAAAATCGAATTGTTTAAATTCTCATACTTATTTGCCTACTGTTTATCTATTAAGCGCAAAGTACAATGTATCTAATTAAGTAAATCTTTGACAGAAGCACTTCATTTAATAAATCTATTCCATTTTTTGACGAAATTAGAAATGCAACAATAAATTAAATATGATTAAAGTATCAATTAAGTGTGTTGATTATTAAGATATTAAGTTATTAATTATTGATTAAAAATTAAATATGATTAAGATATTGATTGAGGTAAAAGTGGATGAAAGCAGTTTCTTAGTTATATTTATAAAATGTTTTATAAGACCATGGCATTAGTTAATATTATTACTTTATTATTTTTTCCATCGTTTTCTTCTTGAAAAGTCTTTTATCATTGCATAAATTTGTTAGTGACGTATACAAATGTATAAATTTACGTAGGAATGCTTAAAGGTTAAAGATTACGAGTGTAAAACAATTTTGCAAACAATTTGAAGAAGCAAATTGATCACCAAAACTATTTGTCAAATTTGCATTTATTATAATTATTATTATGCAAATTATGTATGGAAAACTTGTCACTGTTCATTTACGGAAGATATGCAAGCATATTATAGTTGTATTTAAAATGAGATGAAATTTTAAAAACTTTAAAGAAGTTTCAAACTTCGATTACATTAGGTGCTTGGAAAATTGGATGCTTTGAAAGAAGTTTATTCGTTTAGCATATTTCAAGAAAATAAACATATTTCAATACACATATATGTAATTAATAATGACAACAAAGAACGGAAATTCTTGGAAAAATTTTGGTAAACGAAATTTTTTAAATTTATTAATTAATTTGAATATTAAACTTTTTTTTGTAATTAGTAGTTTTTAATAATAGAAGTGAAACTGATTTAATTAACATTGTTTTTTCTTCCAAAGAATTTTAAATTAGTGTAATTAAATTTAAACTGTTTTTCTTCACCTATAATAATTATTTTTCAAATTTTTAATTGTTTGGTTGAAGCTTAATCAATTAACCATTGCATTCATTATGACATAGTAGCCAATTAGCCAGCTGTTGCCATCTGTTTGTAATTACTTCTACTGGTTGCCTTTGTTTCACGTATTAAAATTTCACGTATTAAAAAGTATTTTACGTGGATCCAATAACAAAACAACATCAACAAGTGAAGTTTTATTTTATTTGGTTTATTGGAAGTCTTCTTATGGCTATCTTGATTTTACCAAGCTATATTTATCTCATCATTAAACGATCACGTATGCAAGTAAAAGCTGCAAATAATATCAAATATACATTACTTGACGTAAGTTCTTTACGTAAGTATTAGCTTAATTAATTAAGCACTTTAGTGACAAAATACTCAAGCGTGCTAACCTTATTGACTTTTCTTTCCTTATTTCAACATTTCTTTATAATTTATTTCAAAATGTTCAACTGCACTCTTTCTCCTTACCTTATCTTTGCAGTTAACAAAAATAGAACCTGGTACAAAATTAGAAGGTTGGCAAGAAATATCCAACGCGACAAATTCATCTGTCAGTATTAAGGATAAAGAAATTGAAGGAAAACATATAACTAAAGTTTACAGGTTTCGTTTCCCGAAATTTTTCCACATTTCAAGCGCTATTTCACTAGCGCTTGTTTCTTTTAAATTTCATGAAGTTAACCAAATAGATTGGAACTTATTTGAACTCAAAAACAATCATTTAGATTTTAGATTATTGAAAAGTTTCAATGAAAATTGCATTTTTTTCCTGTTCCAGACCAATTACGCCAAGTAGCACTCAATTTGATTCAAACACTAAGACAGCATTGACAGGAAGTTCAGAGACGGGGGAAAGTTCACATAGTTCAGGTATATATGGTCACGTATAGCCCCAAAACATGTTATCGATTAATGATGAAGTGCTCATCAAAATTCACTTAAATCCTTTGATTAATACTCGTGAAATATTTATTTTAAAAGTGTGGTTAATTAAGTAATTAGGTAATTGACTGAAATTCTGATTAAGGACATAAAGTAAAAGTTAGCAGAACTCACGGAATTTATATTTTCTGTAACTTAGATAAATTATCAATCAAAGAAGCTAATTGTGTCTCCCATTTGCTAATTAAATTCAATTAAAAATTTTGTACAACTTTTTTTACAGAATTAAATAAACCTGATTTCATTAAAGGCGACATCAACAAAATAACGTAAGGTTTAATGAAAATTTTTTAAATTTAACAAAATTATCGGGATCTTCGAGGTGTTATATTCTAACATGCTTTTGTATGAACATCTCGCGTAAATTCTGTGTTAAAACTTCTGAATTTACGCTTTAATTTTCCATGCTTGAAATATTTTTATTATTAATGAAATGTGTACAGTACAAATTATTGGGACCGTAGTTTTATCAAACATGAATACATGAATTACATCAAATGTGAATTTATACCTGAGTGAACAGTGAAATCCAGAACTTTGGTAAATAATTGAGCAACTAAACAGATTGTTAATTAATTAACTGATTAGGAATTTTGAGAAATTTTCCAAATAATTCCGCGTTGACACTTGTTGCTATGTAATTACAGACATTATGATCCTTCAACTGAATCTTCAAATAATTCGATTACTGGAAGTGAATTAAACGAAGTTTCTGGAAACACATCAATTATTCAGTTTCGTCAGTGAACATACAGCAATGATTCGATCAGAAAAAAATTGAAAACGTTGAAAAAATTGAAAAAAAAATTAAGTGAAAATACGATTACTTCCACATAACTGAATACATGATTACTTCCATATTTCCCAATACTATCATGCATCGAAACATATATATGTGCCACGCTTATTTATAAAATTCTATCTCCATTTTTCTGTAATTATTAGTGCTAATATTATCATCATACATTTCCGATCATTTTCAATAAACAAAATATTACCAGTGGTATGGAAAAATTGTCACTGTTTTAAAGGAACAACGTATCCTTCCAGAAAAGTTACTTGATAATGTAAATAAAACATGTTAATCTAACCGACATTGATTCTTTCCTTCATAGAACAAACGATTTTCATCTTATCAACTTACTATATGCTAAAAGTGCGATTTTAACTGTCAAATGACTAATCGAAAAATTCGTATTTTGCAAAGTATAGTTATGAATCATCCTTTCTCCATCTTATTTAAGTTATATATTGAATAAATGAGCTTAAAATCGTTATGCCCTCACTAATGATCCAAATTTCTTAAAACAGAAATAAGAAATGACAAGTCAAAATACAAATATATGCAATGCATAAAATACATGTTTCCGCAATATGGAAAACAGCAAGACAAAAAATGCAACAACTCACAAAATTGGAATGTTGCTACCAATAAAAAAGAACTATATATATTTTTTAAAATAATAAGCTTATGGTTTTTTTTTTTTTTTTTTGTAAACATCTCGTAATCCCATGAGCTAGAGAAGAGTTCTGGCATAGCAGAACTTTATGTATGGCCAGGAAAAACCATATAAAGATAACATAACCTATATAGATGTAACATGAATGGAAAGAACGGAAAAAAGGCAGATAAAAACAAGAAGTAAACCATAAGAAGATAATTTCATTTGGTTTTGTAAAAACAGTCTTCAATTTTCACAAAATTTGCCTCGGCATGTTGTTTCGTATAGATCTGAAGTGAAAGTGTAAATACATACAAGTTAACGGCAACAAAAATTCTAGCCATTCATCTCAACTGTTTTTCTATTACTTCATCTCAATTCCTATAAACTTCCTTTATAAACTCCATTTAAACGTAGGTTCTTTTCAAGCTAAATGCACAAAAGCATCTCGACTGCCTTTGTTTCCTTATTACATCATACTCCATTCATGGAAATCAGCACTGCTCGATGGAGAGTGCATGTTTCAAGTTCTCAAACCTCCATAGCTAATTTTAAATTAACGTTGGAAACACCTTGTTTCTTTTTATTCTCCATGCTAAGAAAAAAGAATTGAATGAAGTCCGCTAGAATTGAAACGGACAACATATGTGATTATCAAATAATAAATCAACCGAATATCTTTTACCAGGATGCAAATTCGCGATAGAACGATTGAACCAATTTATTTAATTTTCAAAAAATCTAACCCAAACAACCACAAATCAGTGAAAAACACGGTATTAAGGTTTCCGCCACTGATTCCTATATTATAATTTATAACTTAATTACTTTTACCAATCTTACCTGAATCGTCGGCAATCCTTGTATAACAATAAATCCCGGGAGAGAGAATGCTTCACGAATTTTCGACTGAGGCATTAATTCTACACTATCATAGTTTTTGTCCAAATCCAACGACACGAAATATCGAACATTGTCACGACAGAAAAAAGAAAATGTTATTTTCTAGGCAAATGAAAACTAGCTCAAAAATATTCCTTGTTTTAAAACACTGCACTTAAACAAAGAGTATCTAGACAAAGTAAAGCATTTTGGAACTAAAGTACTATTTTAAGATCTAGATTTTAATCTGAAATAAAATCTTACTTAAACATGGAATCTGAACCATCACATGATGTTTTTTGCTGAAAAACACCACAAAAGACATCATCTACTGAACTTTCTTCAGAACAATCAGTTACTAGATCAGCCTTTCCTGTTTCCGGATACTGCGCCAGTATAGGCCAATGCAGCACACCACAGTCATCCACATAAACCTTTTCAATCTGCAAGAAAATAGCATTCACTTTGTGTAGAATAGCATGGCAAAGTCCAAAATTTCAGTGCATAAAATGAAGTTAAGCCCGTCAAAGAAATAAGATAAATAGTGCGGATATCCAGGGCATAAATAGAATTAATAGTGTGACTTTGAAAAAAAGACAAAATTAGAAATGAAAGTATCATTTAGATTTGCCAATAATATAATTAGGCAAAAAATAACGACTTAGAAGCAATGCGATTGCCTAATCAAATGATATTAACATAATCAAATTGTAATAAAGAAATAACCTCTTTCAGAAATGTCAACTGCACTTCAATTTGTGACCATTCAAACAGTTCAGGATTATCAAAGCATATCTGTGGCCGGAAATTAATATTTCTCTTTTTAAATGCCAATAATAATCTCTCCTTTGCAATCAAATCTTTAGTAACCTATAAGCATTATAATTCGAGCAAATATCTTACAAGACAGAAGGAAAAAATCTGTTCCGCAGAAGAGAAAACAAATAATTACAAATGATGAACCTACATTAGCTCGTCTTTTTCGCTCATTTCGTTCCTCAACTACGGCAAGTTCCTGAGCTGTTGCATATAATTCAAATATACTTTTATCATCTTCACCTAAATGCATGCATTTATGCATTTAAAATGAATCACACGGAGCATATTCTATTTACTTATTTCGTTGCTTGGTTTTGCTTACGTTTCAATAAGGAATTTCAAGAATAAAAAGATCTAACAATTTAGTGGAATAAGTGGCCCATTTTCATCAGGGACATTTATTTTTTTAGTGCTTTTAAGCCATTCCATGCACTGCTTTCCTCGACCAAGTTCTACCAGACATTCAGCACCACGAATAACTGCCTAAATAGATATATATATATATATATATATTTATTTATTTATTAGGTATCCCCTCAATTTCGTACAAATTCGTAAAAATTCCAATAATAAAAGTATTATATGATATTTCATAATTTACAGTGAAAATTTATAAAATTAAAAAATCTCATAATATGTGTTAACAACGACTGGGTCAAAAGAAATGATTCGGAGAGTGACTTTGACAGTTTAAATCCAGGCAGATTAAAATTCAAATCTTTAAAACTGTTAATCATAGATAAACAAAACTACCATGCTAAAAATATATGCAATTCAGTCAAACTAACTTGTGAAGCAATCAAAAACTGTCTGAGAAATCTCAACGATCCGGACGTACATAAGTTTCAGTCTATTATCCCTAATGATTATTATTTGCCCTAACCGGTAAACTATAACGGCAAATCAAAACCAATGAAGACCTTCGTATTTTTGGGATCAAATTTCCGAGCAAAGAAACAATCTCTGAAAGCAGAGCCAACATTACCAACACGCTTTTGAGCAGCAGCTCGATTTGCATATAAAATTGAATTGAGAGATCGATCTGTACATCTTTGATTAATACCTGCAAAAATTCAAGCTATTAAAAGCAAAATCAAAGGAAAAGCTATGAAAATACCAACAATTTCTACATTTTAGATCAAACATTAACTGTCCAGCAAGCTAACTAAAAAAAACTTTCGAAACTTTTTTATTCTAAAATTGTTATGCTTTATATAAAATGGACAGGCTCAAATCAGCAATCTATCAAGTTAATAAATGACATAGAACTGTGACTGAAGTATAAATTATCACTAAATTTCTTTTGATAACTGACGGATTACAGTGGTAAATCAAAGAAACTCAAGCAGCTTTAAAAGATTCAGAAAGCAAAGTACCATCCGTATATCGATTGATGGCCCAATGGTACTTTCTATATTTAAAATGCCTATTGCCATCTATTTTGTGTCTTTCCGCAGCCGCTCGTCTATCCTCCAACTCATCCTCATCGTATTTTAATGCCTAAAATAAAGTAAACATTTATCAAATATCCCATAAATTTCATAATTTGAAACATCTCGAAAATAAAATAGAATGACAGTATGACTCCTTTTTCTCCAAAAAAATTTTTTGCATCTCCAATGCTTTGCAAAATTCCCAAAATTTCATACTGATATATTTTGAAAAATTTTACGAAAGCAAATATGAAAATTAATAATACACGCATATAAAAAATTAGCATTGCGGTAATTATACCTGTAACGCTTGGATAGCCTCGGA
Organism: Mansonella ozzardi; assembly: GCA_029876185.1. Taxonomy (NCBI): domain Eukaryota; kingdom Metazoa; phylum Nematoda; class Chromadorea; order Rhabditida; family Onchocercidae; genus Mansonella; species Mansonella ozzardi. The sequence continues at coordinate 8,311 of JARVGP010000611.1, read as the reverse complement.
AAACTCGCCATTTTCATCAGGTTGTAGATTGGTCATAAAAGCTGGATGTTGGTCGATCTCCTTGCACCATTCATCATAAACAAACGGCTTTTTTGGTTCGTTTAAATCTTTCTTGAAAATTATAAATACATAAATGTTGAAGATTTCAATTAGACGAATTTTCTGCCTCCTTGTTAGAGCAATAAGCAATACTACTTTAGAGATACAGTACATAATCCTGGATATATATACAGGACATAATCCTCTAAATGTTCCTTGAATCTTTTAAATAAAACATATCTATAAAGAATAAACATACTTAACCACATATCAACAATACGAGGACAAACAAACATAGTACAAGGTCATACATCCACTCGACTATTTCATGCATGGAAAATATACGAAGGATTTATTCGAGTGAACACAGAAAATAAAAGAAACCTGTTTGGCAAAACTGTCCAAAAAATTCTCCAAATCCTCGTCCAGTTGTTTAGCCAATTTAGCTCGTTTTGAATTATTCATCGATATCACTAATTTTCCTGAGTCAACCCGCGACATTATCTCACTTGATGATTATTAATAAAATGCGAGAATTTTTATAGGAACTGAAAAAATCAACAATTTTTGCAAAATTTACAATATTTATGGTTTATCCATCGACAGATCAATTCCTGCATACGGGGAAAATTCAGTCTTCGAGAGTCAGATTTTGTCTTCAAATAAGCAAAAGTGGAGAGATGAAACAGCTTAAGCATAAAAGGAAAAGAAAAAAAGTAAATAGAAAAAAACAACAAATTAAAATGGTCAAAGAAAAAAAAGAGAGCATCAAAATTTTAGATGATTAACAAAAAAAACAACAGGAAAAAACAAAAAATATGAAATAACGCAAATTTCGCACAATAAAATTAAACAGAGGTAAAATAAAGCAAAAAAAAAAACTGAAATGGTTAGACCAAAAATTGTAACAAATAACAAATATGGAGAGGAAAAGCAAGGAAAATACAAAGACGTCAAAATGACAGCAATAATTTAAAAAAGGATGAAAGTAAATTTGCTGACTACAATAATTAAATGTCATCAAACAAGAGCACTTTGTTCATAGAAATTTCCTTATGTTGTTTTCGCTCAAATAATTTCAGTTTCTATTTAATTCCAGAAATTTCATTCAAAGCATTTTTTGAGATTTTATAGCTACATATGAATTTTATGCTACTTTATTGTTAATATAAGCTAATTCGAACCGAACAAATGAAACTGAAGTGAGCCTAAAAACACCGCAACGCGTAACCTTTGACCTCATAAACAATGAGCGCGGAACACAAAGTTTGGACTTGAATAACACTGAGGTCGAATAAATCGATAGGTTATGAAAATGTTACATCCCATTGGATAAAACGTAAAAATAAGGGCCATAAAATATTGGTATAATATCAAACATTCCTTGTATGGATGAAACTTCATTTATTTAACATTTCATTAATAGAATATGCTAAAATACTATTCGATTTTTTTAATGTTAAAATTACTGTACGATTAAATTGTATTGCATCTACTAATGAGTTCAATAAATTATTCAAACTCAGAAACCACCGTAATATCTAGAAATTATTGCGTAGTACACAATTATACATATTTAGCATACAATATTAATGATGCAAACAAAAACTTATTACTGTAAACCATTTTGAAGAAAATAATTTCAATTTACTTCTCTCTTTCTAACTATCATAAAAATAGTGATCTTCAATCTCTCTCTCTCTTTCTCTCTCTGTCTCTCTGCATATGTATATCTCCTTTCCCTTCTCTCTCGTTCTTTTCTTCTGCTTACCTTTAATGTTGTTTTTGTTTTTTTTCGTTTGTGCCAAAAAAAAAAAACATTAAGCGCATAAATTAAATTACACCGCATTTTCAGAAAATTCTTTTAATTTTTTTGAAATTTTTGGAAGAAAAATTGTCTCTCTTCTTTACTCTTTCCAATCAAATTATTCATTTTCCAGTCTTTTCATCAATTGTTTGCTGCTGCATCTCATTTATCGTACCTTAATTGGTGAACGTTTGCGTAGAAGTTCATTTACTAGTTACGTCTTTCTTTAACGTTTCCCTTAATATGCCATACGCCATTTATAAACTTTACAAAAATTACGTCAAGATACACGCTATATACAAACTTTACAAAAATTACGTCAAGATACACGCCATATACAAACTTTACAAAAATTACGTCAAGATACGCGCTATATACCAACGTCAAGATACGCCATATATCAATTTTATATAAATTACATGAAGATACATGCCATATATCAACTTTACAAAAACCTGAGCTAAGACTGCACTAGTTAATAAGTGATAACTCTGAGTAACCTTACAGTATTTTGTAATTTCAATTGAAGCAATAATAAGTAAGCAATAAGCAATGATTTACAGTAATCTTAATTCTGAAAATTTGATAGCAAAAAAATTTTTAGGAAGAAAATGGAATTGCTTAGTTGTCCATTAAAAACAAAAAAAAGAAAATAAACATGCCAAAGTAGCTGTGTGAAAATTTTACTTTTAATTTTTATAAATTGCAAACAAATAGCGGAAAAGATGGTAACAACAGTTGACAACACAAATTGCTTATTTCATTCCTTTTTTGTTTTTTTCCTGCTTCTCCTCAATCTCACAACTATTTTTCATTTATAACAAAATAAAAATAAATCAACTATAAAAATTATAAAAATTAAAAGCAAAATTTAAAAATGAAAAAAAGCAATTCCTTTTTGTACTTTTCTATTTCAACAAAGGAGAAGAGAGAGAAAAAAGATTCAAGATAAGATTATTTTTTCTTTAGTTTGAATTATTACTGATAAACAAATTTCATCATTTCGCGGGCGAAACAATTTTTGCTTCATTTTCTTCATTCAACTTGAAATTCAAATTAAAATTTATCTTGTACTGAATTTTTTTCTCTCTCTTTCTCTCTCTCTCCCTCCCTTTCTCTCTGTCTCTGGTCAATAATTCTTTGTGATAAAAATAACAAAATAAAATGATTTATCGTGAGCTATCTCGTGAGCTATCAATCGATGATTGCTTTCATGGAAATTTAGAAAAAATTCATTTCATAAAAAAAGTAATAAAAAATCAGAAATCCTTTCACCTTTGAACTTCTCTTCTGCTGCTGATGATAGCTATATTTAAGCAAAAGTTTTTTACCGCCTTAATATGAAACATATTAAATCAATCCCGAATATAACCTACTAAATCAAATCATGCGACAAAACAACTCATTATGCAATTTTAGCTAATCAATTGCAGATAATTTTTTTTTCCCTTCTCATTGCCTAAAATCACTGTAATCTTTCACATATGATTGGATACGAGCATAGTTAATGTCAGATCAGTCTGTTAAACAAATCCGATTTGATCTGAAATCTTCAAATGACTAATGAAACAATAAACGCGCATAATTAATATCAGATGACTCTATTAAACTAATCTAATTTGATCTGAAATCTTCAAATGACTAATGAAACAGTAAAGAGGTTAAATTTTATGAGTTAATAAAGCAAATAATAATCTTTAAGATTGATTTTATTGATAATATGTGTGCTATCAAATCCCAAACTTTTATTTTTTCCAATGTTTGTAAAAAAAAATCCTTGCAAAAGTGTATAATTTAGGAACATTTTGAATTTTTTTAAAACTTCCATGAAGAAAAAAAAGACGACAACAGAAGTGTCACAGCACTGCAAAATATAAGTACAACTATAGCAAACATAGAACTTAGAAATAAAAAAAGAAAGAAATAGTTTTGGGGAAATGCATCTGCCAATATGGAAAGTATTAATCGATTCATATTTTGTAGTAATTTAAATTAAAAATTTGCTAAAATCAAATTTATCAAATTGAATAAATTTCATTCCAGCTTTTGGAAAATTCAATTTTATTGCTTAATTAGTAATGTGTTATTAATTAAGCAATAAATAAATTTTAAAAGTGATTGCAGGAAAAGAAGCGAAAGAAATTTTCGGAAGGAAAAAAAATGAAAGATAGTACTATTTCCTAATGATAAATTCTTTGTAACAAAAATCTAAAAACCATAATCAACAAAAATCTCAAAAAATTTACATAAAAAGAAACTTTTGCTAGAGTACAAATTATATACAAACTTCAGAAAAGAAAAATGCAATAGAATGAAACATAAATTATAAATAATCATATACAAAATGCATATATAAGCATACTTACATAAAGAAAAAGAAAAGCGAAAAAAAATTGAAAGAAAATTAGAAAGTGACAATTTGACAATTCGTATGAAAATATGAGAAACCTTTTAAATTAAAAAAAAATATGTGATACAATGTGATACAAATACAAAAAAAAATGTGAATGATTCAAAATACTTAAAAATAAATAAAAGTATCAATTTATTCTAAAATTCACACTATTTAATTCTTATCAATGCAACTTTCACCTTTTCAAATACTCTTGAAAGAATATTGTAATTGAATTTTTTCTTTTATAAAATCCAATTGAAATTTGAAAGTTTACCTTCAAAACAACAGAAAGAAAAAGAAAGTAAAAAAAGAAAAAACGTTGAAAGAGAAGAAGTTGTGAAGTAATATCATTAAATTGAACACATATATGAGCTTAATAAAAATTTGAAACTATCTATTCATATTAAAAAAAATCCAATAAGATATTGCAAAAAAACAAAATGTATGCTAAATTGAGACGATAAATTTTTCAATTTTGAAACTATTTCACAATTTATTTGTAAACTATTATTTTATGGCAGTAAAAAAATGCAAAACAAAATATATGGAGGAAATTTTAAATACTAAATACTAAATATTGTCCAAAATTTAAATATACAAGCAAATATTAATTGTAATATTTTATCCTAAAATTCCATAAATTTTAATTTGTGAGTAAAAAATTGGAATTTTAATCAAATTTCAATAATTAATATGATAAATTCTTGTTCAAGATAAGATAACTGCCATTACAATTAAACTTGAGTTTACAATAAATAAGCGATAAATGTCACAAAACAATCATGCTTTCCATACTTACGCTTGGTATGTATTGGTATGTAAAGTTATTCAAATGATGATAACATTATCAATTGCCATTTATCAATTATGGAAACGTGCAAAAAAATTTCAGAGTAACTGCATATTCAACGAATATTCTACGTATTCAACGTTTCAATTACGTTGCATCACATTCAAAAGCACTCATCAGCCCAACGTTGTTCGTTATTTGATGATAAGCTACCACATTCAGAACGTGTATCGTCGTACATATGTTGCGAGGATAATACTAATGATGGTGTACTACCACCAGCTAGGCCGCGAATATCTCTGAAATTATATCTTCTTAATTAATTTAATAATTATTTTAAGTTAGATTTCTTTAAGCTCAGGATTATGAAAGATTTATGATGATTCAGCTTAAAAAAAATATCTAAGTTTGAATGAAATTTTCTGTTTAATTCAAGCTTAATTTGAAAGACTTCTCAAATTAATATAATTCAGGGCAAATAAAGCACTCCAGTTAAACAGAAACTTTTTTCTAGTATGCTAAATTAATTTAATGAGAAGCAGACCTAAAAAAGAGAAACAAAATTGCAGATCAACTGCAGATCAAATTATCATAGACAAATTTTTGATAACTTATAAATTTTTCATAAATTAGCGAAAATCACTCATATAAATAAATTCAAATATTTTGCTGTTTCTAAAATTGAAAGTATAATATTGTGAGATATTTGAAACATACGACCTAGTAAGAGCAAAAATACGTGGTGTAGGAATCAAACTTCTCTTTCGAACTGGAGTCGGTAATCGCTGAAATTAAAAAAAATCAACACTAGGTTATGAGTTACAAATGCTTGCAATTGTTTCATAATAGATGAAATTAGGTTACAGCATACTAGTACTGATTAAAAGTTTTAACGCATAACTATAATTATTTAACTAAAAGTAAGTAATAAGGACAATGCTATTCAAACTTCCCACATCATAAACTTTACTGATACTATGTTAAAGTTACTGTTAAGAATATTTATAAAGCATGGTATAACTTACAGAAGCATGAACAGTAGGACATGGTGCAGCAACAGTTGATAAATGTGCACCGTTTGCATTGAATTCAATAGATTTTGATGATACTAATGGTGACATTCCTCGTCTTGCAGGTAGCAGCTGAGAATTACCTGTAAATTTAACATAAAGCATTAAATACGATTTGAAAAATTAAAAAATTGATTCAAAAAAAAAAACTGATTCAAAAAAAGGAAATTAAAGTGGAAAGTTGTAACAACTAGAAGTGAGGAAAGTTTTCATTTATTTAATAAATGTTTAATTTAATTTTTCACACAAAGAAAAAACTTTAATTTTTTCTTTTTTTCTTTTCTCACAATAATGTTTCTCATTTAATAAGGCTAGGGTAAAGTAATTAATAGCAAAAGATTAGTAAAATTAGAAACTAACGAGCATTTGAAGATGTTTTGCTTGCAACCTCACCATGTACATTGGATTTTAGTTTGCTTAATTCTTCCCGCAATTCTGGAAAAAATTTAAATTCAGTATAAAAATTAAAAAATATTTGTGTGAAAATTGCAGCTATTGTAAATTTTATAAAGCATAAAATGAAGGACGAAATAAAAAAATATTTACTAAATAATACATATTCAGGATATTTTTTCTTGGAATTAGTAATAATTTATTTGGGGAAAAAAACAATTTGCAAAACGTTATATAAAATGAAAAAGGAACCTGCTTCTTGTCGTTCAACAATACTTGTAATATCTTTTAAATCTGGTTGTGTAGATGGTGAATGTGATTTTGTTGATCCATATGGTGATTTTGATTTATCCAATGATGATGATCGCTGTGAAATCTATGGAGAAATACAAAAAGATTATATCGTAAATCGGAAATTGGAAATTACTAATCGGGAATTGCTAAATTGAAAAAAAGAAGTTAGCATCCATTTACTATTCAATCCTATAAATTGATAATAGATTAATTATGAATAAATCAATTTTACACATAACCGATGTGTATTAATTACAGTGTCATCCTTTCACGACAAATCAATTTATTTTCTGTCGCATTTGTTTACTTCAATATTAACTAGAATATGTTATAGGCGAAATGTTCTTTTTCGCTTATCATTCATTGAAATAGTTAGAAATATGAAATGAAATAATTAAAAATAGAATATAATTAAAGTCCAACTGAAGCAGTTTCATTAAATGACTCTTTATGTTAACAATAATTGCCAATTTGCGAACTTTATTAATAATCCTTTTCAGCGTTAAATTTATTTTCAATATATATAACTTTGGATAAAAGAAATCCGTCCGGAATTTTATGGAAAGTGTCCGGAAAATATGTATCATAAAAAAAAATATTCCAATAAAATACATTAGCAACATTTTGCGTAATCATTGGCGGAACACGTGCTGTATTAATTTGCCGAACTGATCCTGATGTTTCATAACGTTTTGAGATGTTGCCTACTCTGGACTGAAATATTAAATTTTTTAAATAATGCAATTTAATTATTTTCCTAATCATATTATTATTCAATATATTACGAAGTAGCAGTCTGAACGCAAGCAAAATTAATACATGTATGTAACGTGATATGTGAAAACGTGAATTAGTGATCATATCATATCATCAATGCTATTATAAAAAATAATAGGTAAAATTTCAATAGTCATTCTAAATAGTACAAAAATTATATGTAAATAAAGTAAAGTAAAAAATATAAACCAATTCCTTGTAAAGTTCAAAAAGAAGAAAGACAATCTTAAAAGTGAAAAGAGCAAGAGAATTACTTCAGCAGATGGTTCAATATATTCATTAACTGCTGCAAGTGTCGATGGTGATGATGAAGATGATGATGTCCCATTCAAAATTACTTTACTATCTGAAATTTTAAATAAAATGATTATGGATTTAAAAAAATGTAAACATTTTAATTGTTTTATAAAATTTACAATTTACAATTAATTAATTTTGAAATTACAAGTAAATTAATTAATGCAAAAAAAAAATGTGTTAAAAAAAAAATTTGAAAGATGTTAGCATGCAAATTGAATTACAGTATTTGGTCCTTTTTTTTCCATTTCACTCTCTCTTATATCAAAAAAAGAAATTATATTAAGTACTGATAATTTAATTGTTATTTTTCAATTGAATTGTATGGCGCATGAATGATGATGATATGCTAATGAATAATGAATAACACGATGATAATTCGGTAAGAAATAATTAATAATAATAATTAATAATAATAATAATAATAATAATAATAATAATAATAATAA